>JAVYIG010004817.1:0-151276 GCA_035222895.1 Strongylocentrotus droebachiensis
AAAAGTATCATCAACCATTTTTGTCATTTCCTGTGCAATTATTTTCACATCCTGGCTTAACAGTACATAAACAGTGCTCTTTCATTTTGAATATTTCAGAAAAATGCATTTGCATTATGATACATGCAGGTATAGTTGGTCAAGTAAGAATATATTTACAGCATGCTCACAATGAATTCATTAAATCGCCATTGAATCTAAAAGGTATGTTATACCTCATTGTATATTCAGAAGGAAAAAGTGTGAGTGTGTTTGTTGCATATGATTCTTTCTTGGTACCAAAGCTGTAATAATTGCATATTTGTGATTCAGCATAATACTTTGTTCATTACAACAACAAAAATGTCATAATTTTCCAAAACGGTAGTGTAAAGAATAATGTAAGATTGAGGTGAAGGGAAAAGTACTTCAAGATTGTTACATATATTCTCTATACGTATCAACTAAAATGTAAGTTTTCAAATGAGATACTATTTTGTCCCCAGATGAAATAAGTAATGGATCTTTTTTGTTAAATGTCAGCAAATGATCTAAATGAACATGTGTTCGGGTATATCAAATCTTGTACATGTAGTTTCTATAGCTAATATAGTTTGGAGGACTCAAAGATAGAAAAACTGCTGATTGATTAATTATCCTTCTTTGTACTGTTCAAAACATAAACATAATCAATTTAGTAACAGACTAAATTAGATAATGTGTAGAATATTTTAAAACTAATTAAGTTAATTGTTAGCTGGGTGGGTGATAAGGGTGGGTCGTATTTCGTTACATTAGGGATGGTAGGGGATATTTGAATAGATTTTAATGCTTTTTGTTAGTGTTTTTTTGTTTAATTTAATTTAATTTGATTTAGTTAAGTTCAGTACAAGTACAATGTTTTTTTTTATATTTATATATTTTAATTATGACTTACTATTTTGTTATATCATTACTTATTATAGTATCATTATATATATATTGGACTCCATGGAAGAACAAAGCCATTAGGTTAATGGCTCTGAAATGGACTATCCAACCGTTTTATCATTCTATCATTGTTATATAAGTCTTTGATTTTGTTATGTTGTGTTATTGTTTTTTATGATGATTTTCGGAAATAAAACAAACAAACTATAACCGGCAAGGAAAGGGAAATTTAGTAGATGCCAAGAAAGTATTTCCAAAGCAATTACACATCTCTTATCCTGTAATGTATTTTTTGCGTCAATAAAAGCAAATGTGAGGGTTGTCCACATAACATCACAACTACCGAACAGTTTAATTGAAATTAACATACATATTAAATGTATATATGTGTATTATGGAATAACTTAGAAGATTTCATAATTTGTTATTATTATCCAGTTCATTACATTTTTACCAATGTATTTCTTCAATATTTCTACTTTTCCTCGGAGCATATGCTGTGAACTAATGGATATTCCTTGTCAGTTCCATCATGTTATGTCAATGGGCTTACACTGTATGCGTGTACATGTCCTTTTTGCAATGTACATTTGCTACGAAAATGTCAACAATATTGTTTGAGATATAAAATATAGAGTTAACAAGTGAATTATTCATACTCCTTGTAAATGTGATTTTTTTGGGATGCATTTTTTTGTAACTTAAGAATGAAAGGTTGACTGGGTGAATTAGGGCCCTTTTAGAAATAAATGTACATGTAGTTGTAACGTTTTCAATGGAATGAAAGTTTTACGGTGTAATTGTTGAAATCAAGAATTTTAAATCCTGTTTTCATGTTCTCACAATAGTTGTGTTAAAATTACAATAAGAAAGTTCAAACTTGTAAAAATATGCCACCTTGAAAATGGACTAGACTGAATAATTTTGAATTTGTAATATCTATGACAATTATCAACTGCTTCAAATTATGAACCACAGCATTAAGGGTGGTTTGCAGTGGAACTTACATGATTTGCATATTTAATATAGAAATTTAAACTGTAAGCTAACTTTGGCAGACAACACCAAATTCATTGAAAACTTTACTGTGAATAGATGAAGATGATGATGATAATAGTGACGATGTTGGTGGTGATGATGATGGAGATAATGATGGTAGTAGTGGTGATGATGATGGTAGTAGTGACGACGATGATGATGGTAGTGATGATGGTGGGAGTAGTGATGATGATAATGATGGTAGTAATGATGGTGGTGATAATGATGATAATGATCGTAGTAGTGGTGATGATGATGGTAGTAGTGATATTAATAGTGATGTAATGATATTTATACAATAATATTAAAGCATGTACTAATAATATCCCACTCCTTAAAGCAATTTCCATTATCAAAAACAAGTAAACTTATACTTTTTAATTGTGCATTTTAAATTCAAATGTTTTGTATGACTGAATCGAAATAAGTACATGTAACTACAGAAAAAAATAAACCTTGTGCAATTCAACAGGCAGAGTCATCATTGCCATCACCAATGTCATCATCACCCCTCCCCTCTTCTCTTTCTCTCTCTCTCTCTCTCTCTCTCTCCCTCCCCCCCCCCCCCCCCCCCACCCCCCTCTCTCTCTCTCTCTCTCTCTCTCTCTCTCTCCCAAGGCCATATAAATCACATGAAGATACATGTTTGTCACATTTTAACACCAAGTTGATCGGCATTGATGACCAAATAATAATCACCATAGTTGTTCAAGTAATCAATGTACGAGAAATTTTGTGAAAAATAGCTTAATATTCAGGTGGCTTAGTGAAATTACCGTTACTTGCCAGATCAAAAGCACCAGTTTTGGTATAGTGCTTCCTTAGGACCTACTGAACGATAGTAGGGTAGGAGCCTCGGCAAAAATATCATATAAGGGTGTGGGCGGGGGCGTCGCCTCGTAGACCACATAAAATTCATAAGGTAGTATAACATTGAGATTTGTAGTACAATCATAATTTTTGGTACAGGGCTTCATTAGGACCTGCTGAATCAGTGGCGGATCCAGGGAGTGGGGCCCGGGGAGCCCGGACCCCCCCCCCCCCCTTGAGGTGACATTTTTTTAATTTTCGACACCCCCCCCCCCCGACTACACCCCCCCCCCCCCACACTGGGCGAATTTTTGGGAGCAAAACAAATTTAAAAAATAGTGCTCACTACCCCCCCCCCCCCCCCCCCCTCCCCCTGGATCCGCGCCTGTGCTGAATGATGGTAGGGTAGAAGCCCCCGGCATAATTATTCATATATGTGCGATTTGGGGCCCCATGGGTTTCACGAAAACCCAATGTTATATTATCTTATAAAATATTTTGGGGCTACGAGGCGACGCCCCCACCCCACACCCTTATATGATATTTTTGCCGGGGATCCTACCTTAATATAGTTCAGAAGGTCCTAAGGGAGCCCTGTACCAAAAATGGCATTTTTACAGCAACAAATCAATGTTGTAAAATTATTTGGGGGCTCCAAAAAGACGCTCCCGCCCCCACACCCTTTAATTGATTTTGTTGCCGGGGGCTCCTAGCCTAATATCGTTTAGTAAGTCCTAACGAAGCCCTGTACCAAAAATTGTGCTTTTATCCACCAAATAACGATAATCGATAAATTTGACTATATTCGGGTAGGGCCTATAGCGACTAAACAGCTTTGTAAAACTTCTTCGTTTCATTTTGTTGTTGTTTGTTCTTATTCTTTCATTTCTCTTCTTCTTTCTCTTCTTTTTCATTTTCTTTTTCATTTTCTTTTTCTTTTTCTTCCCCAAGTTCAGAAATCAAATATGCACTGTATTATTCAAGATTATCTGGTAATCAAAGTTTGACATGGTACATTGCTGTCGATGTTGCTGTGGTCCGATTTGTCTCTACACTTTACAATGAATATGTCAAATAACGCTTCATAAAGTAAATGAGCCTGAAGAAAGAGACTATAAGCCACTTGCGTAGTTCGATTTCTTTATTTGCGTTAATTGCAAAATAGTCAATAGAGGGCTTTTTCCACTTTAAACAACGGTACATAGTCTCATAATTCTGTCGCTGTAAAGTTGGAAGTAAAATATCCGAAGTAACTGAGACAAACCCCTTTTTTTTTCTTCAAATTTATCTTTAATTTTGTTTTGCAGATGAAAAATTTCGGGATGGGTCGCATATCATGATTGTTGAATAATAACAACACTCTTTATCTCGATATTTCAAAGTGCATGTGTATTTACGTTTTTAATACCAATGGTTTAAAAAAAAGTGTACTTTCCGCTTTTTCTTGTTAGTGTCATAAACTTATCATTGACTTCATTTAAACGAATTTTTCAAACAGTTTTGTTTGTTGCATGATGCCTAATCTGCAAATTATTCATCAGGATAATCTTCCATTTAAAGAAAATATTTGTTCTTCTTGTTTTGAAATTTGAACGGTGGTCGTCTAATCGGACATATACAAAAGGAGCAGGGGTTCATTAATTGTTATTAATAACATCAGCTAAAACGGCCTATAGGGCTTAACTGCAGAATTATCCACCATCCATGATAATGAATTAGGGTTAGGATTAGGGTCAGTGACAGGGGCTGGGTTAGAAGTAGGGTTAAGCTAGGATTGGGGTAAGGTTAAGTGTTAAGACAAGGGTTAGGGGTATGACTAGGGTTAGGGGAAGAGTTTGGACTAGGGTTAGGTTTAGGACTACGGTTGAGGTTACAATTAGTGTTGTTATGTTCAACCCATGCAGCTCATTTTGGATTACCTAGAAATCCTTTTTTTTAAGCAGGTTAAATTTAAGATTAAATAATTTGCAAATATTAATATATTGAGGATTGCCGTCTTTATCCAATTTTCTTTCACTGATTATCAAAATTAACTATTTTTCAATCAAAATGCAATTGTTGATGAAAAATTCAAAAACATATCCACACTGCTCCCCCCCCCCCCCCCCCCCGTAACACGCATACAACACAAATTATCCCCCCTTCTGAATTTGATCGCCGTAAAGTCGATCGATCGACACAATTAAGGAAGTGGCGGGTAGCATTTTAGTTATAACATCAGGCAAAACACCTGTTTGGGCTAACTGCAGAATAATCCACCATCAATAATAATGATTTTAGGGTTGAGGTTATGGTCAGGGAGAGGGTTATTACTAGGGTGAGGTTCAGGGTTTAGAGTTAGGGTTAGGACAAGGGTTAGGACTAGGGTAAGGTTGCGGGATAGATCTAGGGTTAAGGATTATATCTAGGTTTAGGACTAGGGTTAAGGTTACAATTAGTGTTACAACTTGTTTTACGTTCAACCCGTTCAGCTCGTTTCTGATGATTGATAAATTCAGTTTTTAAATAGGTTCAGCAAGGATGAATTAATTTGCAAATAGTAATCAATGAAGATTGAACGATCTTGTTTCCCCGATTATCAAACTTAACCATCTTTAATTAAATCTATCATCTTTAATTAAATCTAATTGCAACTTTTAATCAAAAAAAGCATACCAACCGTGCCCCCCCCCCGTTAATACACATCCAAGCCCATCCAAGACACATAAACGGACACCAATCCCCCCCCCCCGAGGCCAACTAGCTATAAGGACCATTATTCATAAAGACCGCTATTTATTAGGACCACAATTTATAATTTGAGAAAAGGGTAATCATTCATAAGGATAGCTAATCTTAATCGAAGAGTGTCGCTATTTATCATTTGAGAAGAGAGTAGCTATTCATAAAACAGAATGAAGGTCGCTTTTTATAATGCGGAATGAGGGTCGCTATTCATAATACGAGAAGAGGGTCGTTATTCATAACACGGAATGGGGGTCGCTATTCATAAAAAAATTGAATAAGCAACAAAATGACAAGAGAGTTAATTGTTGACTGGGAGCACCCCTATGGCTGTGGCATATGTATTATGGAAAGCAACGCTTTTCTCGGATTATGAATATCGACCCTCTTCTCATATTATGAATAGCGATCCTCATTCTGCATTAATTATAAATAGTGACCCTAAATTTATCTTATGAATAGCGGTCCTAGTGACCCCCAATATAAATTATGAAAAGCGACCCTCATCTCACATTATGAATAACGGTCCTCATGCTTTTATCAATAGTTACCGCCTTCGTGTTTTATATATGCAGTTCGACGTTATGAATAGCGAGATTACCCCCACACCCTCCCTCCCCCATCCTCTGGTGTTGAAGATGGGAGGCCTAACCAAATATTGAAGGGGGAAAAGACGGGGGAAAGGGAAAAATCAGAAAATGGAAGAAAGGAAGATAAGAAGTGGAAGAGAAAGTAAAAAGGAGATGATACGACACCCTACGGGCCCCGTCCGACGCCCTGCAACTCACTTCCTACACCCCAAACTCTCGCTTTTGCTATGCTACATCATCGCATGCCCTCATTACAACATACAGAGCCACAAACTGACTTATACACACAATCGCTTTCCCTCTGTCGTCTTACTTCCATCATTATTCTTCTTTTCCATGTCTTCACAGTTCATCTGTTCCATTCTTCTCACGCCACCCCCTCCCTCTCTCTCCTCTTATGCATTTCTTCCTTCTTCTTTTTTTCTAACTTAACCCTCTCTCTTTAACCCTAATCAGGCCGGGCTATTTGAGGTCTTAGTAGGGCCAGGGGGGGGGGGCATTATGCCCCCCCCCCTATAAGATCTCGGCCGCGAAGCGGCCGATCGCCGCGAAAATTTGCACGCATGTCAAGTGAAGTGTATAGAATAATATGATAATTTCAATTTTTTGAAAAATTCACTCATTTGCATATTTATGGTAATTTATGCAAATAAAGTCATAAAATCACATTTTTACCCACAAATCATATATTATTCATATTCAAGCATTCTTTTTCTCTACAAATATTCATTAGACCATTCTGAATAATAATACAACAACAAAATTTGGAAGAGCCAGCTTATTCCTTATGTTATCTGTTGTTTTTATAATTTCTTATGTATTTCACTGTTTTTTTAACTTATGTATTTCATTGTTTTTGTTGTTTTATTTCATTTCTTACTAAAATTCAACCATTTTGACTACCAAAACAACCACATAACCTTTAAACAAGACCCAATAACCCATGTTTGATCTGTTTTGAGAAAAATGACTTTTCCATATGTTTTGTACACAAATCACGAAAATGAGCGATTTTCGGGCTGACATGCAAAGACAAAAGGTCACGTGACCTTGTAACCGTAGGTCCGATTTTCAAAAAAATTCTTTTGAAAGTTGCGCAAGACTCAAAAGATAAAAGTCAGCGAGCGGCGGGGCGCCATCCATATGTGTTCCCGAGCAATCGGAAAAATCGTGGAGGGGGGGCCATAATGGCCCCCCCCCCCCCGGCCTTATTAGGGTTAAATTGATCTCTCCCTGACACTTTCTCTCTTTCAGTATTGTTCGATTATGTTTCTATGATATATCCTCATATATTGTGTGTGACTGTCATGAATTACATTATAGAATATGAATAGGCATTACATTTGCATTTTAATATGGTTCAAAATCAAACAAATCTTCAGTATTTACTTGTCACACACTCAATTAATCAGTCTCGATTTCTATTTAAAATATGAATATTCCTCACTTAACAATAATTATAAAAAATAATACTAATGACGAATCTATTCTATTTTTATCATCAATTTGTTTGCAAGTATGGAATAAGTAATAAGTTGTGATCTATTGTACTGTGTATTATTTGTACTTGTCTATATCTCTAAGTTTTGTTGAGAGGCTTTTTAAAACTGAGCTTGTAAAACTAATGAAACCATTCTACTACTACCACTACTACTATTACTACTACTACAGTCAGAAATATCAACATGCACACCAAACAAAAAATAAAGCACATACAAAACAGACTTTGTTTGGGTATTCCATGATGAATAATTTTAGTATAATACCTCCTACAAAATGTGAGGAAAAGTTGAGTTTTGTGACACATGCTCCTACTAAAATTGCTTCACAATAGTTCCCAACATTAAATGAATTACTAACTTTAATCCTGGACCAATACTATACCTAACCCTAAATCTTGCTTAAATATTAATCTAACCTTAACCCTAACCCTACAATTTTGATAAACTAAAGCCCGGAACAATTGTCAACACAGCAATTCTCGAATTGCAGCAAACCGACATCGTGTTCCTGAAATCATATTTACTACATGGTAATTTTTCTTCATTTACACTATTATATTTCAGCATGACCTATGTACAATAAAACCGGTCTGATTGTATATTTTGAATGGAATGTATAGCACTATTATCCCCACAAAAAATAGCAAATGTTATTGAAATAATGTATATATTTACACAGGTGATATATCAATAGCCTCATACAGAAGCTATGCCGTAAACATGTTTACAACTTTACAATGCTTTCATTTGTTACATATTTAATGTACATAGAGCAATAGCTGCAGTCAGGTTTAATACGCCCACACAAATATAGATGTGTTGCCCACACCTGAAACATAGCACAAGAGGTAATAAGGCCAGTCAAAGTAAATAATAAGAATGAAGTACCCGTAGGCACTTGGTCACCTTTAAATTCAGAAAACTTACGTAGCTTTTAATAACTAGTTTGTGAATTTTACATGGTTACAGAAAAGAAAAGAAGCCATATAGGAATTTAGATGATGACAGGGGACTAATAATTGTCACCTCTTATGTTTTAGTACAGTATTCAACTTTTGCAAGAAATAATTTCAAGGAGCTTGTATAGAATGGTAATCATCTTGCTATCTAGCAACACATATCAGAAAAACCTGAACAAATAGTTAGGCAGGGGGTTACCAACTTTTGCATGAGCTATAAGACACTACATGTAATATATGGCTCCGTGGCGCCTTAAAGTGATCTCATTTGGTTCTTGTGTACATACACATCTTTAAAAAATAGTATGGTTGAATGCTCAATATTTTTGCTTGTTTGGGTTTATTTTTTATGTTAAAATCATCTTGTAATATAAGCTTATAAGTGGTATACCATAATCATTCTCATATCCTTTTATCATTATTCTAATCATTTTACAAACTATTTAAATCACATATAAGGTTTATTAGTTGCAAGATGATTGTACACCTGAAGTTGACTTTTCCTGAATGCCATTACGATAATACCATCAAATAAATATTATCTAATGGACTTTACATAAAGTGCTAAATAATAAATGCAGTTTTGGCAGAGATAAGGTGCTCAAAGGATCTCTTTCGGCACCCATTTCCTTCATCTGAGGCCTAAAATAAAATAATAATAATAATAATGATTCCGCTTTTATATAGCGTATGATGTCTCTAAGTGCTTTACAGGTATATTATTACCCCGGTCATCAGATTCAGGCTTACCCGCACACTATGTATGCACATTCTCTACTCCCTGGGGATCATTCCAGCCAGGTGTCATTTTTACAAGTGCACACTTGCTCATCTTACCACATTAACTTTCGCATCCTACATACCGGTAGCTCTTTTCCATATTCGTAAGGAATTTTGTACATCATAGGGCCGGCAGAAATACATCTCACTTTTCAGAATACCTACGCTTATTCTTTGGGGTGAGGTTTTGTGAGGTTTCCTCTAACAATAGTGGATGATCGACCTTTCACAAAAATTTGTAGTATAATGAAACAAATGGATATCCCACATTTATCAAACTACACACCCTATTTGTTTAACTTGTATCCTCTTAAATTGTTTGCTCTAATTCAAACCCAAATTAAATATCATCAAAATACAGTGATATTGAGTTCTGTAAACTCTTACAAATTACATTTTTTCAAATTTGTGTAACCTCCAAGAAACTTGCAAATTATTTTAAATAATTAAAACCTTTAGATATAAAGTGTGAAATTTTATAGTCATAGGTTCTGAAACTTCTTTGTAAGAAATCAAAATATAGCGCTCTTTTCGATTGCCACAGCAGGAGCTTTTTTTCAATTCAACACTAGTGAACACATATTTTTTTATACAGTAGGTTTGCGGTTGCACCATGTGTGAGAGAGAGAGAGAGGTTTGAGGAGTCCTGAAAAGGACTCTGACTCGGTAATCTTTCTTGGACGAGTGTAGTCCTGAAAAGGACTGTTTGTTATCTTTCTTAGCATATAGTTCTCAGGAGAACTATAGCGCTTGGAGAGGATGAGTGGCTCGACGTTTCGAACAGGTTGACTATCCGTCGTCAGGAGTGGAGAATAGCTGGCGTGCGTGAGCTTAAGTCACCGGGGTGCGGACGTCAGGGAAAAATAGTAGTAGACCGTGTCGGCTTCAGTCATCGGGGAGTGGGCATGGATGGTCGGCTGGTAATTCGTCTGACTGTCCGCCTGGGCTGGAGGCTCCGGGTTGCGGACTTAGGAGAGTTTCGAGTCGATGAGTGGGGGGTGCTGTCGGCGAGACGCTGTGTGTGTCCCCGACGTAGGCGGCGTTGTAGTCTGTTGTCGTCTGCTGTGCATTGTAGCTGTGAGGCTGGCGGCTGCTTTGAGGGTTCGGCGGGTGGCGGTGGTTAATGTACGGGTGTCTGTCGGGGTGGTGAGGGCGGTGGTGAGGGCGGTGCTGGAGGCGGTGGTGGAGGAGAAGTGACCGGGTACTTGTTTTTTTACTCGAGACAATTAAACATTCAAAATCTATTCATTGAAAAATCTCCATTTAATGTCTCTTTGAATCAACCTTAACCTTAGGCTGATCATACCAAGGGCCATGCTATAGCCTCTGCCAGGTCCCTCTCAGTGCGTGTGTGAACCAGCGTAAACCTTGTACTTGAAGGGATCCCATATGAAATCTGTTGGTTTGAAAAATAAAGAACAGAGCTTCCATTTTATTTTTTGGTCTCAAGAACAGTGTGAACAGTGCTAACAATAATATATCTTGGAGTACATTCATTCAAATGTCTACAATTTCTTCCGAGATGAATTTTTTCCCTATCATACCATACCATACTATCATATCATATAATATACAAATATTGTCTAGTATTAAGTATTCTACAATTGTTGTAATATTGTACCTGTACACTGTATTGCCAATACTAACAAATGGAAAGGTTCACATTGTTTTTCCCCAATAATTATCTATAACATAACGATCTATAAATTGTATTATATGCAATGCTCTACAATTTCTATGTGAATAAGTCACAGTACAGCATATATCAAATGAAATGACTTTCAGGAACAAAACAATAACAAAGTTGAGTTATTATCATATATATTCTAAGTAAAGACAAATATACTCAAGAGTTTGGTTTGATCGGTCATTTTCATACCGTAAATATATTTCATGCAAAAACATCTTCTTTACCTGCCTCTTAATAAATCATTTCATTCTCCTGCTTTGAAAAATTGTATTTCAATAATAAACACTTTCAGAATACCAATACCACACATTACGTGTTGTTAGGTCAGGCAGGCCATAATGTTTACCCAACCTACATGTAGCAACAACTAATCCTTGCAATTTGCATCCTGACTACCGGAATTGAGGTACAATAATAGAAAACAGGTGAATGTACATGTAATAGCTCATCGCAAGGTACACGTACATGTACATGTATGTATACATTTGAATACATTTTGAAAATTGTCTACTACATGAGCATATTAGTCAATTATGATCCAAAAGCATCAATTTTTACATCCATTAATTGAAAAACTACTTTGTACATGCATGCAGCACTTAATAGCCAGCAATAAAAAAAAAATGGTGAAAAAATGGGGTAGGAGTCTTAAATACCTTGATCATTGAACACCCCTAAGTTTTTTTGTTACAATCCATCTACATTGTACATACCTCATAGATTTGCTGCTACTGTTACACTGGATCAACTTGATCTACCACTTTTTCAAAGGATAATCAAGAGCCCCTTCTCACAATCGGTGGAGTACACATGCCATTTCTTCTTTATCTTGACAGTGACCTTGTGCCTTTGCGTTGATTGTCATCAAGTGTCTACCTGCCCCTCTGAAAAATGAATAAGCATTTTAAGAATTATAAAATTATATCAAATATCTAACATATCATACAGATTACAGGATCAAAAGAAGTACATATTCTTACAATATTCCAGTACACTACATACATGTATGTGTAGGTGATAGATCAATATGTCTACATGTGTACATGATACACCAATTAGAAATTTCTTTGACAAAGCCAAAGAAATCCATGTTATGTAAGCAAAGGATATACAAATCTTCCAATAAATATTTGCGAAAAGCATCTCAAGTATACAAAACAGTGATAATTACACAAATCTTGTGTATGTCAATATTGTTGAAGATGTACAGTACATGTACACCCTGTATAGGAGACAATTCAAATTTCATAACAATGTGATTCAATCTCTGTATGACCATAAGATTGAATGTACATGTACATGTACAGAATACTACAAAAAATTGCCACATTGAAGCTAATGTCAAAAGGACTTCACAGAGGATTTGAAAAGACTAAAATGTGATTTAAGTTCCATGAGCTGCTATGTAAAATGATTCAGCAGTGTACTGAGTACTAGCACTATTCTAAACGATTTTCTGTCACATTATAAGATATATTATACAAAGCAATATTTTTTAATTTTTAACTAACAATTTCCTACTCGATTTGGTTTTCCTACATTCTTGTATGGCTGGTAGTTTGTCTATCCACAACATGTACTCTCTAGGTGAAATTTTACAGGAACCAGTAGTGAATTTGATCTGTGTTTGCTTTATTACCTTCATGTATACAGTAGCAGGTAATTTTACAGGTACCATGCATTAAAATGCATATTTGCCCGGTCCGCAAACTAACAGTTTTGAGCGGGCAATATTTCCTGATAGTTTCTCTCTTTCGGGTTTCACCATTCACTTTGAGTACAAAGATTGTGTTCCATATTGAGCCCATTACGTATTGGCCCCATTAAATATCCGGGACCTTTCAAACAGCTAAATCGCTGCAAAGTTTGAGCAGACTATCATGCGGCGCGGTAGTAGGGTATAGTGACCGTACGTGATTCACAAATGAATAGGTAATAATTATAATCTTTTGGGAGATACAGTGATATGCATTTATATGTACATGTATTGCCCTTACTGAATTAGTGAAGGCAATACAGGGTGTATTACCTTGTTTCTCCCTCAAGGCCAGTAATATTATGACAATCATGTTAAGCTCCAATTAATGACAGGTTATGCCAAACTATACCATTTGAGAACCCTTCATCCTAAATCTTCTACATACCGTAGGTGAATTTCACATATCTTGGGGGCAAAGAATGTGATCCATAATAGCTATTCATAACCATGTACAGTATCATCATGATATTCGAACTACATGTATCACATCAAATGCAATACATACCAACATATTTGATTTAGAGAGGCTGCGTTGTTGTGAGGAAAAGTTTTTGCCCTGAATTTTTGTTAACATTTTTATTTACATAAGGGTGGTGTTGATATGCTTATTATTATTTACATAAATAGAAAATGAATTAATGTGACACCTACATGTACAGGGTGTATATCAAGATTTTTTTCTCAAAACTATTGCAGCTACAATGTACCATTTAAAAAAAAGGAAGGCTATTTGCTTAGAAGTCAGGGTCAGCAAGACAACCATTACTGGAAGACATTGGAAGATCACATTACCAAAACAAAGTATTCAGAATTTTGAACCACATTGCTCACTTCATCACTGTATGGAAAGAGAATGACTACCGGTAGTCTGATTTGATTTTGTTTCTTTAAATATAGCCCAAAACAATACTGGTACTATCTACATGTTCAGTGAGATGGAGAAAGGGAATGGCCCATAAATCGTAACTGATACCACTTAAATCTATAATGTAGCCTCACAGCTCACTGAACATTGTATAATAAATTGAAACAGGATTTTCCAAAGATTATAATTTTATATTACTCAAAATAGTAGGCTTTTGACCACTTCTAGTGCAGGTACAGGCCATAGTTCATCCATACTTCAGAGTTGAAGCTGCCAGGAGAGGAATTTAATCTATTTCTTTTTATTAGTATACAAATGTTTTAATTTTCTGATTATACCTCAGATCAAAACCTGTTTTGCTTTAAAAAGTGATTTGAAGAAAGACAATCGCAACCAATTTCAACCAAACTACCCGGTAGTAAATTGAGCTTCAAATTTAGATTGCATGTAAATGTCACAGATATTAAATATTTGAAGGAAATATGCATTTCTGAAACAATCCACCCTGTTTAGAAAGTTGGTTTTGGTTAATATCACTTATGAGAATATAATACTATCCTTTTTTATTCTGTAATACAGGTAGACCTATTTCTCTATGCAATGATACCCAATTGATTGTGGTGCTATTATTGAGAGTTATCATTTTGAGAGTTTCACCAGTTCTTTTGGATAACAAGACATCTGTTTAGGTGCAGAAATCTACAATCACTATGGAAATGACGAACAAAGAAAGCGGACAAAATATACAGTTCCTCATTCTACCCTCAACAATTGCTATATATGGTAGACAAAGGAACATCCCTTCACTGCTATTAATTAAAAATGTGTAGAACAAGATGCATGTGACACCTGTTCTACAGATTTTTACATAATAGCAGTGAAAGGATGTTCCTTTGTCTACCATAGCAATTGTTGAGGGTAGAATGAGGAAATGTATATTTTGTCCGCTTTCTTTGTCCGTCATGTTCATTGTGAATTTCATTAATGTACATGTATGTAGATG
This sequence comes from Strongylocentrotus droebachiensis, assembly GCA_035222895.1. Classification (NCBI taxonomy): domain Eukaryota; kingdom Metazoa; phylum Echinodermata; class Echinoidea; order Camarodonta; family Strongylocentrotidae; genus Strongylocentrotus; species Strongylocentrotus droebachiensis. The sequence continues at coordinate 14,630 of JAVYIG010004817.1, forward strand.
TATTTTAGAATCAACATTAATATTAAGAGTCACTATTTTGTTTGCAACATTGTCACTTACATGTATCATGTTTCCCATTCAGCAGTATACTGCACATATCAAAGTTACAAAATCCATATAATTTAGGCACCAATGTAAACAGAAATTCATTGGTTAAAGAATGTTATGCAATGCTATGCAAATGATGAATTAACAAACAACAAACTTTTAAAAGTATTCATACAATCATGTTGACGGAAAATTAAAATTAAAATTGCAGAATAGGCAAGGTCCTGAAGTTTGATGTCTTTTGATATTCTTGTCTACTGAAAACAAAGCTACATGTATTTAAATTCTGTAATACAGCTTTTTGACAAAGCTTTCACAATAAGAGATAACATCATTTCCTACACTGCAAGACATAAACAATAAGGTGTCTTCATTTTTGTTGCCATGCATTAACAAATAGTGTTATGTTTTGAGCCTGAACTCATATCACAGAATGTTTGTTGTATGATTGCTAAATGTTGGTATTTTTATACACTCTACATGTAAAATGGATATTCATTATTCAACATTTGAAAAGTTCTTTAATACAATAATATCTCTAGGGTTGATAAAATGTTATACTTCTATTCAACATTAACCACAAAAACATTTTTAGCTGTTGGGTGAAATATTTGCTCACTGTGTTAAAAAATGTTCTACTAAGAGTTGTTCAGTAATTGAAGTTATGAAAATAATACAGGTAATCACTATTCATTCCATATTGTTGTTAACCAATTGACCTAGCCAATGACTTTGACTCACTCCATATTTAAGAACATCATTACAATTTTTAAATATTGACTTTTGGATGATGAATGAAGTTTATAATGATGAATTTCATGGCTGTTTGATGAACAACACATCAGCAACAACATCAAAATATAGAGTTGTTATATTCAGTGTACAACTGCATGCTTCTGCTGCAAAGTATCAATAATGTTGTTGGATCATATAATATACCAACCTTTATAACAAGTTGAATCCATAAATAAAGAAAGATCAGAGAAAAAATTGGTGAGAGTTTAAAAGAAATTAAAAAAAACAATAAGAAAGTTCAAAGAAATTGATTTAAAACAAGAAGAACAAAATTATTAGAAAGTTGTAATCACTTAACATTCACAACCAGCAATGTACAATACCCTGTAAGTCATTCTACTGGGACATAATTGTAAATCTCCATTTGTTTCACACTTTTAAAACAAAGTTTACAGTATACCAGTCCCTTTTCTCTCAGAGCTGTACTAAAAAATATATTCAGAGAGCTCAATAGGTCCTCCAAAAATGAAGAGGTTCTATCATAGTCATATTACATGTGTAAGTGTTGAATGATATTGGTCCAACATAACATCACTATACATGCCCAATCATCAATTCAAAAAATTGAAATTCATATACAGACTACAAATTTCAAACATTAAAACCTTACATGTACTTATTACTTGTCTGAGTTTGTTCAAACTTTCACCAGCCTGCTTCTAAATTTTTTCTGTTTCCTTCAGAGCATCTTACTTTTAGGGTTACATTTCCCATAAAAAACTATTACTATCAATACTTGCTAATGGCTCTCATTACCTTTAATATCTTTACTAATTAGATAAAAAGGGTCACAAAATAAGCATTAAAATTGTAACTTCAAACACTCTTTTGGTGTTGAATAACTTGAACATCAAGTGTCATGTGATGGTTTAAAGGCTTTAACCTTTTTACCAGGCAAGTCTTCAATAATATTCCAATTACCGGTATTTATACAATATCTTTTATTGTCATTAAATTGTTTCTGGAATTTAGTGCTGTGAGTTTAGTGTGTAATTTCCATTCAGTGCACACAGCCAGTTTATCTTTGCGTGTACACAGTTATAGTTCAGTAGTTCAATAGTAGATGTATGTAATTAATTAAGCTTGTAATACAATGTAAAGCGCATAGAGACATACCTTGTATAATGCGCTATAGAAATATAATTTATTATTATTATTATTATGACATTTACCAAAAACAAAAGCAGTATTTCAGCTAGGTACATTTGTACATGTACAGTATGTTGTACAGTACATTTAAGACCAGCAATCCAGCGCGCATTCACAACAACCATTTTTCTCTGTAAAGTTGTTACAGTAGTAACAGTACTGCACACAAAATCATCATGCTCATGGAATAGTCAGACCGCAATGATTGGCATATTAGCGATTTTTTTTGCTCAGCAACATACAGACCTTCGCGGACGCAGAGCACTCAGGTTTATGGCCGTCGCATACAGACTGCCCTCAATACAATACGTGGTTTCGCTTTTCGGTGAATGCGTACGTACATGTATCTCTACGGAGGTATTGCATTTGCAATGCTATTAGGCAATTTTCGTAATGTAACCAAATTTAATGCAAACGTCTTTGTGAAGTGCCTCGATACTAAATATTTCTTTCACCTGATAAGGATAATAGTATTTCAATAGACAGAATACAAACTGCATACATTAGTTGTTGCCAGTTCGACAAACATTAGGGGTATTTCGCAAGCTAATTGCGGACAGAGAATCTGCGGTTCGTGTGCAAAATCAAGAAGCTACTATAGTAACAGCAGGGTGATCGCTGAGGTACTGAAATCCAGAACGGGTTTTGGCCAAATCTATGGGCGTTCTCAATGACGCCCCAAGTGAATAAACAGCCAATCAGTGAGCTTGTACCAAAGATGGTTATGAGAATTTTGTCGTCTAATAACGAAGGATGACGAATTTGAACGGGCGGATCTAGCTTCTTTTCTATGGCGTGGGCGGGCGGGGTTGACATTTGAAAAATCGCGCCGACCAATATTTCGCTTAGTGGGGGGTAGGGAGCACTAAAATTTGTTTTCAATTTGAAAAAAGTGCCAACCAATATTTTTTTTTTTTTTTGGGGGGGGGGGGGGGGGAGGTAGAAAGAACCTTGGCCAGCCAAAGGGGGGATTTAAACCTCCTAACCCCCCTAGATCCGCCCCTGGCACAAATGACTCTTCGGTGAGTTTTGTTTCTTCCGATTATTGTTTCTGAACAGTAACAACATGAATATGGATATAACATGAATTGTTTTAAAACTTGATGATAAATTATTGTTGAAATTTGATAAAAAGCCGTTTTGTGGCTTGGTCGAGACAAGTTGTGCTAGTCCCGTCTGTACTGTATTGCGTTGAAGGGAACAGGCCATTTTCGTAATGTAATCAAATTTAATACATACTGTACGTCATTGTGAAGTTCCTCAATACAAATTATTTCATTCACCTGTCTAGGATTCGCAATAGTCAGAATGCAAACTGCAAAAGTGTGGCAACAACTAATGTATGCAGATTGGATTCTGTCTATTTAAATACTATTATTATTATCAGGTGAATTAAATAGTTTGTATCGAGGCACTTGATTCACTTGGGGCGTCATTGAGAACGCCCGTAGATTTGGCCAAAACCCGTTCTAGATTTCAGGGCCTCAGCGGTCATCCAACTGTTACTATAGTATCTTCTCGATTTTGCACACGAACCGCAGATTCTAATTCCGCAATGAGTTTGCAAAAATTGCCTATTATTATTACCATGACGGCAAGAGAAAAGACTCAATGGCATTGGAAAAGTTGTAACTGTACAGGTGTAGTAACCATACTGCACACAAAACCATTGCGCTCGCTGGAAAGTTAGATCACAATAATTGGCATTATTTGCATGATGACAAGAGAAGAGACTCAACTGCATTGAATCAAAATTGTACAGTGTATGGAAATGATTATTCAAGGAAGTAGCAGTGGAACTTAAACTTTATTTTTAGACTGATGACAGACATTTTAGTGAAATATTGACTTCAGACTCTTATAATCCTGAAAAACAAATGATTTTTTGTTCTTCGTTTATCTGTTGTGTAGTGGTGGTTTCGTGCCTATACACGGTCGCAGCACTATTCTGGATAATAATTTAGTCTGGTTCTGCATAATAATTTATCAAATATCTTCTACACATTCTTACTTTTTTTTAATTATCTTCAGAAGCATTCATAGAATTCATTGCGTATCAACTATCAACCAAACTACATGTAACTCAAATGTCATACAAGAATGGTGTTGTTGTATTTTACAGCTATTTTCAGTTCATTCCTTTTTCTTTTCAGGAGATTTTTGTACATTGTACAGTACATCAACCTTTAGGGCCAATTAAGTGTCATCATTGATTTGACGGTATTGAAGGACTCAGATGGAGGAGTTATTATGTGGTTACTTAATTGGAAAATTGGAAGTGATCAGTTGCATCACAATAAAGAATACCAGGAGTTATACTGGCATATACATGTACATCATTACATATTAGTAAAGATTTGTTCAATCAGAGATGCAGTCTTGTTTAATAGTTACCCTGGTATAGAAAATGTGAGTAACTCATACCAACAAAATCATTACCACTATTTGGCATACATACATGTACATGTACATGTACAAATATAAATATGGTCAATGTTAACATTAATCCTTATATACCGGTAATCATCTAGTGTATAAGTAAATGTTTGCATGTTTGATTTGGGTTTCTGAATATTTAACTACTATCAGCTTGCCAATTTGATAATTTCAGTAAAAAGAGATTCAAAAAAACAAAATTAAGTATTCTTTTTTTTATCAATATTTATCCTCAAACACAATTTTTTGAAAATCCTTGCAGAAATGTGTTTTAAATGACATCCTTGTCTTTCACATTATGATACAATTTAAGTGAAATTTTGTCATCAAATTTTTGGCAAATTTGGGGCTCCCAACACTTTAGAGGGGCTTTAAACTGCAAGGGAAATGTTCACTATGGTTCATTGTACAAGATATGTACCAGCCAAATATGTAGTTGGGGGTATGTATCTAAATTATCCATTGCAGGCAAATGATCAAGATCTTCTTTGCATGAGATTAGCTTTTTTACATTTTTGTTATAATTTATTAAGGGGATGAGTTCAATAACTCATCCTAACGTGTCCTCCCAGTGGTTTAGGATGGGATCTTGTTGCGGATAGCAGACCAGCATGTTTCTTCTGATAGGGTCTTCTTGGATTGATTTTTTCCAGTAAGTTTTCTTCCACTCAAAGACCAATGCACTTTGTATACAAGTTGAATTTAGCTGTAATTGGGCAAGATTTTGTCTCTATACGTACGGGTTAGTGAGGGGAGGCTATGCAATGCAGTTTGTGTGTGATCACCCATCTCACCTCGCACAGAAGCTTCAAGAAAAGCATCAGATAAGCTGAAAGTACATGTAAGTCCTTCTATTTTGATGTTCTACAATTAATGTTATTTTCATAGTACCGGTATAAGAAAATTAGATTCATTTTGTTTTCAATCATTTTTTTTTCTATATCATTTTGTCTAGATAATGAAAAGAAAGTAGGCAAAAATTATGGAGTAAATCTCTAATTGACCCCCCCCCCCCCCCACCTCCTCCAATGTGCATATGCCAAGGATAACCGTAAATGTGTCTGTGCAGGCGCGTACGGAGGGGGGGGGGGGTGTTGGGGGGTATAAACCCCCCCAAAACCCCCCCCCCCCCCCCCTTTTGGATTTTTTTTTTATTTTTTTTTTTTTTTTTTATTATTAAAAAAAAAAAAAAAAAAAAAAAAAAAAAAAATCCCCATTGACTGACCAAAAACAGGTGACCTTACCCCCCCTCAACGGAGCAAAATGTCAAATTTCGAGGTCGAAAAAAAAAAAAAAAAAAGTGTCCTCTTACCCCCCCCCCCCCGCTTATTCAGCGGTCGGCTGAGTCGTTGCGAAATTTTCGGCCCGAATTATAAATGTTAAAACCCCCCCCCCCCCTTGAAAAAATCCTGCGTACGCGCCTGTGTCTGTGTATGGGGAAGTTTGACAAATGTCAGTTTTATTTCGAAATTCCCCATACCAGACAGTTATTTCTGTCTATTGGCGAGAGAGATGCCAAGGCCAAAGGTCTCAATGACTGCTTTAAGGATGATTGCATCTGTGCCATATTGTTAGCACTTACAATTACATGTACATGTACACTGAATTCAGTTCCGTCGTGAGTAATTCTCCTGCTCGTTTGCTTGGAGTGACAAGATTTTGCGTGTATTTGTAGTATCACGTTCTTCAATGGCAGTTTGCATTCTTTCCATTTGTAGAGGTGTACATCTATGGACTTATTTTCAGCTTATCTGTCCAGCTCCAGTTTGTGAAGCTACTGAACTGTGCAGGATGGGTATGGCGCTCATGCACACACAAACTGCATTGCATAACCCAGGGCTGCCAACCCTCCCGCATTTGGAGGGAGTCTTATGTCACCACACTCCTTCTCCCGCCGTCCCACCAGCTCGTAGCGGGAGACTCCGCCACCACGCCCTTCCTCCTGCTCTCCCGCAAGCTCCTGGTTTATGAAAAAACCTCACGCCAGACGTGTAAAATAAACCAGCGTACTATACTCGGGGGGGGGGGGGGGGGGGGGGTGGGAACTTATTACCCTTCCCTGTTGAGCAACAAAAAATTGCATAAATATCTCCCTTGAAGCAGTTCCCCAAGTTGATAGCCCCGATAACCTCCCCACAGCCACACTCAGTCAGCTCTGTATTGAGGCAGTCAGTGAATATGGAGGAGCCTGACGTAGTTATTTATCATGTTTAGATCTAGATCTATAGTATAGGCTACATGTAGCTAAGCCTAGGGCTAGGCCTAGAGCCTAGGGCTAGGCCTAGTAGTAGTCTATATCTACTATCTAGCAGAACAACCATAACCATTGATTGATATCAGACTTTTCAGAGACCAAAGGCAAAGCAAAGGCAAGGCTTTCGGTCCAACATCAGGAACATGCAGGCTAGGTTCGCACTCATCGATTGACGAGTACTTGTACTAAAATGCATTAATTAACTGACTAACAAAGTTATAGTCTCATCTTCTTAGGCCTGGCGGGCGCAGCCGGGCTCAATTCATTCAACCAATGGTGGTGATTTTGGGCTTTCCCCGCGGTACCATACCTACATGTACATGTAGAATCTAGGCCTACAATGTACATGTAGCTCTAGTCTGGATACTGCGGTTTCAAATAAGTAATGAAGCTATGATAAGAGGGGTCTATATAATCTACTACTCTTATTGACAATTAAGGAAAAACCAAAACAAACCTTACCTTAAAACATCTCGAAAACACCATTTTAGCGGCTTCTGTGGCGTGGTCTGTCTCTGTATGAGGAGGGCATGGGCGACGGATCGACGATGAACTAATAGTAATAGACTAGTCTAGTTCTAAGCACACGCAGACCGCTATTTGTGACATTAAGCTGATCAAGTGTGTCTCATGATCTGACTCTCATGATCTATCCCCAGTGGCATATCTTAGGGTGGGGGGGGGGGGGGGGGGGGAGAGGAGGGGGTCCCTCACCTGGCCAAAAACCTGCTTTCAAATCAAAATGAAGACGGGCGTCCTCCCCTGGGCACAAAAAAAGGGGGGGTGGGGGTGTTGATTTTAAACAAAAAAGTAGTGCTCAATACCCCCCGGCCCCCCCCCCCCCTTCCCTCGTTGCTCGTGTGTCAATCAAGGAACTTCCGTGATGTCCATCAGAAAGATCACATAATGTTGTTGTTTTATAGTTTTTATTGGCGTATATATTTAGACTGCAATAGTCTTTTCACAAGCTTGACGCAAACATTATTTCCTATAATTTCATCGTCATTTCTCTCCATCATAAACTTTAATAATGTTATATTCCGATCCAACGTCTATTCTGATTAAGAGTATAGCAATTTAGAACAACAGTCTTAGAAAAACATAAAAATTGACCGGTATAATAATAGGCCCAAATTATCCTATTAAAAAAAAAAGTTTATGGTAACGTAAGACTTTGGAACTGTTCCTTAGTTTATTTTAGCAGTGTTGAAACCGTCAATACCCATGTACATGTGGCTGTGTTTTAGATGAATGGTCGAAACTAAAATTTATGCTGAACAAATAAAGCGACCAAATAAATAAAATGTTAAGCTTTGCTTATGATTGCGGTCTCCTGCACTTTTCCAACAGAATAGTTCGGATAATACTTTACATTTATGATAATATGTTATGGAAATAATAAGTTTCGTTATTATATGTACATATATTATGTACAAAAAACATTTTGACATTAAGAAATCATTGTTTGTTTATGTTGTATTATACCTTACATGTGTATTATGTTCTTTGTTATTCAGTTATATTTTATTTGGAAAAAATGCTGAAATCAAATCAAATCAAAAATATACGATATAAAACGGGTGATAATAGTATAGATGCGCCTACAATTTCACATTATTTTATTCTGTTCGCCCCACGATACAATTTGATGTCTGAGAAAATTAGACTAACTTCCGGCAACATGGAAAAAAAAATAATTACTGCGTATACTATAGTAGGTAGTCTTTAATAATGAACAGGTTACGACGTTACATGGTTGAATGTTGAAACGAGATGTTGTATGTGGTCAATTTCTCTCTCTGACAAAATATACTGCCACATCTTTAGACACACGCAAATATTCCTCATGCTCCCTAGGCCCTGCGGAGGGCTAAGTCAATCAGAGATTATTGAGACTTAATATAATATTTAATTTATTTCTGTTTTCAAGACTAGTACCATTTATCAATACATGTGTAGGCCATTTCACAATTATATACTTTCCACTTGAATAGCAACAATAAGCATTATCATAATTTAAGACCAACAAAATATATATTATTACATTAGCAAACCAAGGAATTTGTTTTTTCCAATACAAATATCCTTATTCCTGTACATGAACTTCAAATTGGCTACTTGCCTGGTTGCTGCAGAAAGAATAGATACGTATGTGGCTTACGTCATCATAAAGCTTGGCCTTTTCTAAAAACATACTTATAATTGTACTTTGATGATTGTGAATAAGCAAGGAATCTATAACAATAAATAACAAAAGATTGTTATTGATATGTATATTATCAAACAGTATTTATGTCAGTATTTTGAAGGGTACGACATTTAAAACGTGTACCAATATCTAAACAAAAATATTAGATTTACGTCAAATTGGCCACATTTAACACCCTTGTGTACACATATAATTACGACTCAATGCTATTGATACAATACCTATCACATGTTGGATATTTTGTAAAAGCAGTACGATATGCATTGTGCAATTATTCCACAATATCTCAATACGTCATTGAGAACGCGGATCATATCGCCTGGCCTCCGGGCTTCGATGTCAAGTCACTCAATATCAGTAAGGATATAGAATACAGTCTTCATCAAATTTTGATTAAATTCCTCATGGATTTATGTAAATAAAATGAGAAATGAAATCGTTCCTACTCATGGGACAACTCAAACGTCCTTCATGTTTTAGAATGACCTTCCTCAAGATTCTTTATCCCAAGGTTCTTGATACCGAATGAGAATGTAAATCTCCATTAAATCCATGATAAAAAACCACAATGGAGTATAAATGAATAAATACCTGTTAAATGTGGAATAGATTTCACAAATCGAAGCCTTGAAAGAGGGATTACATGACTTATTATTTTCTAGGACACATAGTCCGGAGAAAACTTCTCTGAGGTCAATGTCCTACATCATTGAGATGAACCGACATTAATATGAATTATAGTTGAGTTGATTTGAAGGAAAAATTTCAGTAAAGTTTGAAACAAAGCGCTGAGCAAATATCGCCAGTTTCCAGTCGAAATCACCCATGAAAAATTCATTTCGACTCTTCCCTCGTTTACATGTCATCTCCTAATGTAAAACACTAAGCTCTATACACCGATGTAATTTGAGGAAAGTGGTGAGATGGCCGGGGCTTGGACTATGCAGACAGTAGAGAGATCACGATTGCCTTTCACATGGAGTGGCATATGTATTTTTTCAGAGACTATTTATTTCAGTATTTTTAAGGGTACGACATTTGTACCAATACACGTGTACAAATATCTAGACATGAATATAGATTTACGTCAAATTGGCCACATTTAGCACCCTCGGGTACATGTATACTACGTCTCATTGGTATATATATATTTTGTAAAAGCGTAGCTTTACACATCTTACTATCTTTGTAAAGTATCTGTGTGTCACTGAGAACGCGGATTGTGAGCGGGCGCGCACATCGCTATTAAAGGTGTACCAATTGAGAACGCTCTAGGCAGTGGACCCACCCCCCCCCTCCCCGTCCCCTTTCGCTCGCCCTTGCCGACATGCAAGATTACCCTCATGTACATGTATGTAATGGATACGTTGCGGAACTGAGACTGGGAGTGTATTTTGGTTAAGGGAGACTGGGAGTGTATTTTGGTTAAGGGAGAGGAGCCTTGTTTGTTGATATTTCTACGAAAGGTAAGTCGCCCACGTCCATTTTTGAAGGGTTTACTCTAAAATATCAACCCATCAACCAGACTGTAAACAATTCAAAGAAATGTTTGATCTAAATGTTTAAAACAATACTTTACAGGCATCAGTGTTAAATTGCCAACCCCCTTTTTATGGAAACTGCATTTAAACTAAATACAAAGTAGTGAAATTGAGCATATGGCTCCGGTTAGTCTCATTTCACAACGCCCCCTATCGTCAGAGCATGATCTGAGTCGGCAGCCTAACATGTTAGCCTATGGACGTTTTTTAAAAAAATCGTTAAAAATTCATTTTTTGTTTAAACGAAAAGCACATCCACCCCGACGTACGTTATCACTAGCTCTTTCATTGGAGCCCTCATGTCTCATTGACTTTTGAAAGTTCACCCACCGTAATTTTTCAAAATAGGTTGCAAGCTCGTCATTGCCTATAATACACGTGTGAAACAAGTCTAACTTTGGACTCAGTTTACCAAGCGATTTGAAGGTTATAGGTCGAGCACACGAAACATAAAAAGCATGAATTATCATAGATCACTTCTGCCTATTTCATTATGTCCATTTCATCCAACCCCCCACCGTAATTTTTCCATTTAGTAAAAGCAAACATTTTGCCGAGTTTAGCAAAAACATGAATATTCATGAACGGTCAGACAATACAGCCTTTATAGTACGTAACGTATAGTGAATGGAATGGGCGATGATCCGTTCAGGAGGCAGAGGTCAGTGGTTTGTGCTGGCAATGTTCACGCGAGCGAAAATGAGACAATCGGAGCAATATGCCGGACAACGTGAATATCCTGTCATTTCATTTCCCTTGTCTCTAGACCCTGCACCAATTATAACATCTTTCACCTAGTGAAAGATATTTGCCCTGAGCACTAAGAGTTGGAGAACCGGAAATGTTATAATAACTAATGCATTTTAGCTAAGAGCATTGTTTAACAATGTTTCCAGTTTTACAAATCTGATATGCATGGCCCTACGTGCGATCAGTGTCTGTGCTATGGCGCAATATTGCAGCCCTACCAGAAAATGCTTCAAAAATGATCATTAAGTGCCTCAAAAAAGTAAAAATCTTGAAGTGACCGGTTTTACCATACTCATTTTCTCCAATAGACTGTAGTATATATCGTAAATATCTTGTTGATTAGACAGGCGATCGGCATGTAAAAGACATGGGATTCCTGACTAACCATTGCAGCATGAGCTAAATCTAGGATTTTTGTTAAGAATCTGAGACAAAGATTCCCAATCCCTTTAAGGTGTGATATAAAATTTCAGCATGTCTTATGCATTTACACTGAACTATCGAGTAATGAGGTAAAGCCTTTTAAAAATCGGATTTCATGTCCAAACATTCACTTCATCCACAACTATCATTACACCTTTAAATAAAACGGAAGAGGAATAGCCTACCTTGAAGTTTCAAAGTTAAAGAAACGGTAGCGTCATTCGAGACGGAGAACCCCTCCAGCCTGTATCTCCCGTAAGCACACGAACAAAGACTCCCTCGATAAATTGCTTTCACCTGCGGGAAGAAACGATACAGAATGACAAAAATTACATCAAATGCCTGGAAGTCTAAGGGATCGATGTTCTACGCCACGGGGTTTTACATGTTGCGAGTGCTCTTGGGAATAGAGGATACTGTCTAGAGTTTCCCCAAGTTCTTTAACTCTTAGGTTGCTTACTTCGCTTCTCTGCACAGTCGCTCGTTTGTTAAGCCACACGTGCACCTTGGCACACTACACACGCACCACTTGACGGAAGGATTGTTTTGTGCAACACGACGGCGTTGCCAAATTATCAATTGCCGGTCTTGATAAGCTCCGTGACAACACGTGACGACACTGTTTTAAAATGATCTTGCACTAAAAACAATTAAACAATCTTGAAGGCTTTGGTGTATCTATCCCACGATATATAAGTACTATGGATTATGAAGAGTAAACTATTTAGCGTGGAGTGCAGCATTTGTTCATTCCAAAGAAGATTCTTAATATACGGTAGGCTTACGGTTGTACCATGTGTGTGTGAGAGAGAGAGAGAGAGAGGGAGAGGGAGAGGGGGGGGGGATTGGGGAGGCCTGAAAAGGACTGTTGGTAATCTTTCTGTGAGCTCATAGTTCTAAAGAGAGAACTATAACGCCAGTTGGAGAGGATGGGTAGTAGGCATCTCTCCGACCGGCGCTATACTTAGGACATTAAGAAACACTAGCATTTCATTTTGATCATCATCAATAAAAAGACAATGCTAAAATCACACATTGAACGATCCGGACTTTCACATCTACCGTAGATCGTTACATCTTCAGGGAATAGTGCATCTAATCAAATCAGCTATCGATCGCATCGAATTTTCGTCAAACCTCAGTATTCATACGATCAATCGCAGGCAACACGATACGACGAAATCGACACGCCCGTATATATACGACTCGGCAATACACCGTTATCGATTGGAATGAACGATCATGACAAAAAGCTAATGCGATCCAGATCGGTGGTGTGGTTCACCAACTATCGTTGCACATGCGTGGAATAGTATCGGGAAATCATGGGACATAGTCAGGGCTGTCAGGCGACACAGATTCAGTGAGTTACTCAGAAAAGGGGTGACATTAAGAGAGCCTGTTACGATTTTTTTTCTTCAGAAGAAAGACAAACCGACCCCACATGAGCAAGAAACTTGAATGAAAAAAAAAGAGAAAAAAGGAAAGAAAACAAAAAAAGAATCTTGAATGAGAATACTGGATAGCAGGGGAAATGAGGAGCTTGTTTGTTACATTCCTTAGGGATACCTGAATGATGAAGGGTTGTCGGGAGCCCATGTCGGGAGCCCATGTCTGGAGCCCATGTCGGGATTCAATCTCAGTGACGCCATAAAAGAGAGGGAGAGAGGGACAGAGAGCGAGAGACAACAGGAGAGGATAAAGAGGGGAAATAAAGAGGGAAAGTGGAAAAAGTGACACAGAGAGAGGGATATAGAGAGAAAGAAGAGAAAGAGATGTGAGGGAGAGAAAGAGAGAGAGAGAGAGAAAAATAGAGATATAGATATAGAGACAGAGACGGCGAGGGGAGACTGAGGGAAGGAGGCTAAGAACGTCTTCAAAAGTACATTTCGATGGCCGAAAGTTTTTGAGTGACGTATTCGAGCAGCAATACAGGAAAACACTCGAGAGTGGAATTGGAACAGTCCAAAATACGAAAAGCACAAACACACCGAGTTTATCTCAGATTCCATACTGACTAATAATTGAAAAAGTAAACTTAACATGAAATTATGGAGATAAGGGATATATAGAGAGAAAGAGATGTGAGGGAGAGAGAGAAGAATTAGATTATTCCCATTTTCCTTATAGAAATCGTGGCCATCACGTGGTTTTCTTTTTTTAGTGATTGATATTTCAAAGCTCAAGAACACATACTTACGAAACAACTCAGTCAACATTTCCCACAGATATTTAGTTACTTAGTTATTGGATGTAAAATTCTCTTTATGTTGTTGATTAACAATGATTTCCCCCTTAATTGAAAGCTCGATATCGATACTAATACTAATTTACATTCCTGTTCAATAATTTCTTTCTAGTTATCATGGTTACTGAACATTAACATTCTCCTTTGTAAGTGGCTGACATTTCAAAACTTGCCAACAAAAGCAAACATATAATCTTCCTATATATTGGAGAAACAAACATTCATCCTTCCCATCAATATTTGGCTTTGCTCTCTGCTATTAGCTGTTTCTATACAGTGTAGTAAACACATGATTCTACCTGTAAATATTTACGAAACACAACATTTAGCATTTCCTTTCCGAGTTCGCCCAATCTTTATTTCGACCAATCTTAAGCTCCACCAATCCAAACTTGAACCCGTGTGTCGACACGCTGAGGGGGTCGATAATAGGGCGCCTCCCAATATTATCATCCCGATCAAATAATGCTTCTACTCTCATCTCTACCCTCGATATTCTACTATTGATTATTGGATGTAAATTCCCAAATGTGTTTGATTGACAATTCAAAGCTCGATATCGACATTCAGACATTTTCACTACAAGTATTAACTAAACATCATTCAATATTTCAGTTATTGAATGCTAACATTCTTTTTTGTAAGTGATTGACACTGAGAGTTCAAAGCTCGCTACATATACATGATATAGTAAATACATACTGCTTGTAAATATTTGCAGAACACACCATTCAAGATTTCCTGTCGAGTTCGACAAATCTTAAATTTGACCAATCTTGAATTCGACATTTCTCGATTTCGACCAATCCACACTTGAGCTTCATCAACTTGATGAGATGAGATCGATAAAGGTCATGACCCGAGTAGATTGTCGTCCCGATCAATAACGCATCAACGCTCATCTGTCGGAACGATTTTCGAAGAGAAATTTCCCGTAGGAAATCCCTTAATGGTGACCCTCGGGTTGAGGTGACCGACATCTTCGCGATTATGCTTCGGTCACACGAATGAAACCGAGACTAGACCGAGTACGGACCGAGCATTAAATTTAAAAGTACGATATCCGCCTCCGATCAAAAACCGGTATTTTTGCCTTGGTTGCAATAATTGTTCCTCAAAAACCAAGAAGAAATCGTTTCATTTGGTTTACATACCACCACACTCGCAATTAGATATTCAAGCTATAGGTAGTAGCCTCTAGTCAAAAACTGGTATGTTTGCCGGTGTGCTACCGTATTACTGATGTAGCCTATATCGATATCCTTTATCATAATATCACGTAATTTCAATCGATGCATATAAACATGAAGTCTGATGCCTACAAGGCGAATTTCTATCATAATAATTAAGAACATGAAAATGAATTGACACAATCTACCTGACAATGACATTCCCCGCACACAAGAAATGTGTATATGGGACTCCACACACATTTGGGGTGTATATCTATTCCAAAAAGTTGCAGCTATTTTTCGTCATATCTCGAATATGAGGGCACTTAGAGAGCATTTATTTCCACTTTTCCAGGAGACATTTCTACTCTTATATTCTGTCGAGCTGACATGAAAGGACTGAAAAAGCAGACAAATTATTTTACTTTACTTAAAACCTTGCTATATGGCCGCTACCTAAGGGAAAAGCGTGAGTGTACAAGTTAATGGAGTTTTATGTGATTTAGGGCTGCGGGTAATAAAAGCTCGCATATAATGACATTTTACTCGGATAAGTCTCACTTAAAGGGGAATTAACCTCTCGACTATGATGCATTATCATGAGATAGAGAGTAGAATGTTTCATTTGATATAAAAAGCATTGTGCAGGCCAAATAAAATCGTCTTGCAAGTGCAATACAGAGACCCTACTTCGCCATATTTACGACCTCGTCTGCTCCCCAACGAAGCCGCCATTTTGTCGAAATTTCCCTTCAGAACTTCCGGGCTGTGACGTATCGCTTGAAGGAAACTGATGGAGCGCGCGTTATATGCAATACACGCCAAACACGGTTTACTGCCAAGTGTTTGGTTGTAATAATTGTTCCTCGAAAATTAAGGGGAAATCGTTTCATCGGTTTCCGTACCAAAACAATCGCAATGAAATATTCTAGCTATAGGTAGCAGCTCTGAAGTTGGAGAAATTTCTGGACAAAAAGCACAAGTACGACAGGCAAAACGACGTGATTACAGTTTGCAGGGAAACGCACGTACGCAATAGCAGTCGAATCCATGCGATACGTCACAGAACGGGCTGTGCGCAAACACAATGGCGACGTTCTGAACATTCTCAGAGCTACGAAAGACGAAGGATTCTGAAGAAGAGTTACGTCCTCCCTTTCGTCAAATGTATAATGCTTTATATTTTCAGATGTTTTAAATGGCCTGTAAATTGAAATTAACATGCAGTTTGAGGTTAATTCCCCTTTTGGAGAGGCCAATGATTTTCCAATAGGCAGCGCCGTCGGATTTAATAGGAGGGGGGGGGGGGGCGGCCCTCGCCTCTACCAGAAACCAAAATGGCATAGCTTAAACTATCTAACCCCAAAGTATTCCCCCCTCTCAGTCTCCCCCCTGGACCTATGAGGTAATGACCCCTTCACTCTGGCTTAGTTGTAACACAATTTTCGAAATATTGTGCCCCGTTTGTTACAAACATCCTGATCCGCCCCTGATCGGTCGTGCAAGTATATCGAGAAGACCTTTATTATTGCTTTATTGGCCATCTTTTTTACGAAAATATTCCCCAAAGTAATGCCCTCGGGACGCACGAAGTGGAGAGCATCAATCAGGATGGTTGAACTTGTAGGCTAAATGTCGGTGTTATGGGCTCAAAACGGCTTTGAAAAAAGTCGTAACAAACCGCTTCTTCGGATAAAGGGTAATTTTATGTGATTTTATGAACATGAGAAAACACAAGGAGCCAGTATGTCGCCATATGTCAGTGCACTCATGACAATCAAGAAAAGCGATGTTTTCAACCAAATTCCATGCATAGGTTGCAATGTAAATGTATGCATTAAATGAAGTATGGTGAACAATAGGTTTTGTTACGAATCTTATGGATATTCCTTTGAAAAATGAATGAAAGTACGGGTAAAAATTAGGATATTTTCCGTGATTTCAGTCTTTAAAAAGAGATTGTGTTGCTTTGAGGTGCTTGAAATGATCACTTCATAATAGTACGAAGTTCATTAATAATTAATAGGCCTACGTCTAAGTTAGTGTTGTTAGGGTTACATTTTCAATAATTCCTCTTTTTCCAAACACATAAAATACCATACAAAACGGTACGAAAAATATCTCTTCGTAAATCAGTGATCAAAAGCTGTCAATGTCCATCTGTTACAGTGGCCACTCTACTGAAGCATCATAAAGCTTTTACGTTGCCTTGAAGTGCAATAAGCTTCACATTATGTACATGTATGTTATAACACAAAGCTTAGTGAATACGCAAAGGACCTTTGATGCGCGAAATTTGCATTAAAAAAAAAAGACCCCCCAAAAAAGTTTTTTTTTTTTTTTTAAATGCCAGCTCACCACGTCATACCTTAACGAGCCTTTAAGTGTGCCATCTGATTTCCCGACAAATATGTTCAAGCAGTATTTCGACTATTGAAATACACTAGTTCACAGATTGTATCGATCATTTCCATTATAATGGCTGAAATATGTCACTGACCACTACACCTCGAAATGAACTCTGTTTGGACGATTCTCCCACCGCGATCTTACCTTTCAATTCAATTCCAAATTCAATTCCTTCATATTTGTTATGCACTTGACCGATTTAATTAGTTGGCAAACCCCCTTGAAAGAGCGGTCAAGACCATTTCCTGAAACCGTTGCTATTTGTGACCGGAATGGCCGGGGCGCGGGGAGCACAGAATATTACTATAACTACTTCAAATATTTACACGATCGCAAAATCTTTCGAGAAACTAACCCCAAAGTATTTTTCAATACCATATAGAACCATGTTCAGATTACGTAATACGCCACTATCATGTTCGCGCAGATCAGGATTTGATCAACTGAAATCTTTGCCAGCCTTTTCTAATCATCTTCGTTATTTATTCGGTACATTTCACCCTCAGTCGCTCATTACTTTTAAAGAGAAGGTTGAGTTCTAGGAAGAGGTGACAAATAATTTGGGAGCGCTATCATTGTATTATGCAAGTGTGGACGAACATTAGATGAACAATGTTCCCTGAAAAGCATGGCTCTTCAAATAATATATAATATTCTAAATATGGCATGTAACATCATAACAATGGGGACGGATTTGTATGGCACATGTTCTTGTAGTCCCATGTACATCTTTCTGTGAACAGTGTTGTAACTGTACCAAGACTGGGCCAAAGCCTCGCAGTACACACTAATACTTATATGCTAGATGATCAACCTTTCCTGATCGATTCCACAACGTTTTTTCACAATGCAATCGCATGACCAGAACTCAACTTTATCTTTAATCAAGATCCCTTTAATTCCATACATTTTTCTACTTTACCTGACCTTTATTATATGTTGGCTAACCCTCTTGAAACTGAAAGAGCGGTCAAGAACATTTCCCGACACCCACTGGTATTCGAGGCCTGGGAGCAGCGTGGCGCTGGGAAAACAGAATGTTACTTGAAAATTAGCCAGGAAATGATTGTTTGCCAATACTTAAAGGTAATACAAAGTTTTGGTAAATTTTGAAAATTGGGTGGATAGTGATTCTTTAAAATGTTGATATATTTGGATGACCCTGTGGGTGTATTATAAGCACACAAATTGTTAGCTCTTAAAACACTTCTGCTTTCGAGAAAAATGGAATATAAAAATTTACCGGTGCTCCCGGTAAATTTTAATAAATCTCAAATAGCGCCTATGGCCGTACAATGGTAGCTGCGACCATGAAAATCTCAGAATATGTAGTTGTGATAAATAATTTCCAACTGGGAAAAGGTGATCGGTCGATTTCAGTCAAGAAATATTGTTTTATAGCTTAATTAATATCTTGACCTCGAGAGGGAGCTATACAACATAAAGAGTTTATTATTGACAATTTCCTAACTTTAGACTCGATTTCAACCGCGACAACGATCACTGAATATTTTCAAATCGCATAATGCTTCCAATATGTTCATTTAAACCAAATTCATGACCCCATACCAAAACTTTGTATTACCTTTAAGGGGAAAGGGCGATTCCATGTAATGTCATCACCAGAGCGAGTGATGTCGTCTGAGGGATGTCGTTCGAAGGATGATGTAAGGAGATGGATTGATGGCGGTTGAGAAGTGACAGGGGTGCATTGAAGGGTGAACGGTTTGCATATAACAACAAGGGGAAAGGAAGACCATGTTTACAGTCAGTGGAGGATAGGGGTAAGAGAGATAGAAATAGAGACAAAATCGGGGGGGGGGGGGGGTAATAATGAACGGTAAAGCGAAGGTGAAGGAGGGGGAGGGGGAGAAATATATATGATATATATATATAGAGAGAGAGAGAGAGAGGGAGAGAGAAATATATGTAGAGAGAGAGAGGAAGAGGGGAGAGATAAATAAATATAAATATATATATAGAGAGAGAGAGAGGGGGAGATAAATAAATATATATAGAGAGAGAGAGAGAGAGAGAGAGAGAGAGAGAAACCAAACGAAATAATATGACAAGATAGAGTGACGACAAGGGGATTAGTTTAAACGTTACATAACGTTTGTTGTATATTTATCTAGCTCTTCATTTATTTCTTCATTTATCTAATAATTTCATATCTTTGACCAACAAGAATAGCCTGGTCAGTTACAAATCAAAAATGAATTATAGTAAAAAATACATTCATAACGGTATGGGTCTTCCACGGTTTTCTTGGGAGGTAGGAGACAAAGATAAAAAAATGCTTAAAAACATAAATGCACTTATCACTGCTGATACGGATACCTAGGAGCAGTATGAAAGCATAGGGAGACTAATACACAGGCTAGTTGAATGTTTTCTTTTTGGTCATAATGTCATATAGTATCTACAACTCTGATGCTAACGATGTTATCCATCTGCCATTAGTCGTTTATGACAACAAATATTCATGCACAATGATCATTAGATCTTTGGATTTCGTAAGAATAAAGATTTCATGCTACCCCGGAAAGTGATACCTCATTGCAGAACGCACGTCATGCCTCGGTGCATATGACAATAATAAAGGTAACATCAAGCAACGAATAGAGCATGATAATACCAATTAGACTCTCGAGACATTCACCACATATTTCAGATATCAAAGTAATGCTTAATGCCTTGAAACTTTTTTTGCGGGGAATTTAATCGTACACCAATTTACCATTAACATTTGGTCAAGAACGTAGCTATATTTCTAGTCTTTTGGTAATGATAATGATGCTCTTTGAAACTCGAATGAAAATAATGAGAAGGTAGAAAATTATATTTTATCTTCCATATTTACGGGACTTCCCTTTACCGAAAAGTTTATAACAGGAAATAGTTACAAAACATGTCGTAGCTATTTTTGTTCATCGCTTTCTAT
The DNA here is from genome assembly GCA_035222895.1 of Strongylocentrotus droebachiensis. NCBI lineage: Eukaryota > Metazoa > Echinodermata > Echinoidea > Camarodonta > Strongylocentrotidae > Strongylocentrotus > Strongylocentrotus droebachiensis. The sequence continues at coordinate 35,008 of JAVYIG010004817.1, forward strand.
ATTTTAGAACAATATAATGTTCATTATAGTCATGTAATCAAAATAGATGACAAAAGGAAGTTAAATGATATTGAATTATGGCAACTGGCCACATATTATGTCTATTACTTTCAAAACTAAACCACATACACCTTTAAATAGTGGGGTAGCTTAGTGAAAAAATCGTGACACGCTGGACAAAAGCATGATTTTTTCACCAAATTATCTTCACGATGTACCTTCTTAAAAAAGGCTATGCTCCAAGAAAATTGATGCTGGAAAGGTGGTGAAAATGACGTCATTATGACATCATCATTTATTCATTACATAATCACAGGAAAACCCAAAAAATAAAGCAACCGTGGTCCTACTTCTATAGTTTTGAAGCAAAAAAGAAATGAAACTTGGTGTATGTGATGACATTGAGGGGTAGATGTGCGAGACATGTTTTTTTGTGTTTGTCGGACAAAGCGTTGCCATGGTAACCACAATTTTACCAAACCTTATAGTGCAAATTACTTCCACAGAATTTAAGCAATTAATGTCAAATTTGGTATCTATAACGATCTATGAGTGTGGTTATAAAAAACACCCTTTGTGATTGTGCGCCACCTAGCGTTGCCATGGTAACCAGATATTTTTGCAAAACTCTTGCTGAGCGAACTACTTCCACAATATTGAAGCAATTGAAATCACATTTAGTGTTCATGACGGCACTGGGGTATAGATGTGCAAGACATACTCTTTTTGTTTTTCGGACAAAGCATTTCCATGGAAACGTCTTTCCATTTGACTGGCATTTTAGTCTTGGATGCTACCTTTGTGCGTACTCCACTTCCTCGTTTCTGGCGAGTAGATTCCTTGATACTGCAGGCCAAGTATCTGTCCCACACCAAATCCAGTCGTCTGACTCCTTGCAATTCACGGTTGAGAACGGGCTTGAAAACTGTTCTTGCATAGTCCTCAAATGTTGACACGGAAGTTGCTGGTAACCCATGAACTAGAGCTGCACCATCAAAAATCTTGCAGTCCACTTGTGCCGGAGGCTCTCCTTGTCCATTTGTGTTCAGACATGTTAGTAATTTAGACTTGCTGGATGTCAAGCGCAGTTTCCTACTTTTTGAGCTAGATGGCGGGTATGCCTGATTCTCGTGGCTGAAGAATACGGCTGGGTCACCGTCACGCAGCTGGTTTGCAATGTACATATGACCAAAGAGGCTCACATCATTCCGAAGAGATGCAATTTTCTCAGTTTTACGATTCCCTTTTGCCTTCACTGGTGTCTTGAAAAGTGGGAGAGAATTCTTCTTGATTGGTGCATGGATAGTTTTGCTTTTTTCAATGAGCACTTCCCGCTTGTATGTTTGATACTGATCAGACCCAGTGCTTCGATATGTTGTACTGTCTCCACCACTGATTTATCAGCACATTCCCGAGAGTGCAAGACCAATAATTCAGAGTGATCCTCGAGGAAAGGGCTGCCATATTCGTTGATTGTCTTCATCAGTTTTGCTGTTTGATTTCTGAAAGATTCTTGGTTTGATTGTGTCTCTTCATGATGTCTGAAATTTTCCTCTGGATCTTCTTCAGGTAAGTATTCACTTTCAAATTCTGTCAGCAGCCTGGCTTGCTCAGGACCTGCAAGCATCCAACGTTGGAAAGCAACAGGATTTTTAGTTAAGCCCACGGCTCCACCCTTTCCTTTGACTTTGGCATTTTCCTGTTCATGGACTTGATCAATGGGAAGTGCAGAAAATCTCTTTTGTGTTTTGCTCAAAACCCAGTACTTCTGGAGTTCCTCTGACACAGTGGCTGGTAAGGACTGCATATCTCGCAGGTGGACAGAAACCCAACGGCTGTAATTGTAGTGGTCCAGCGCAAAAAACAAGAACATGAGGCTTTGCAGTGACTCCACAAAGAGGAGGAAGTCTCTCTCTCGATGAGCTCTAATGAATATCAGGATCAAAATCTCAGTTCGCAGCACCAAGTCCCAATATTGAAAAGTAGGGCTTTTACTGGACATAGCCTGTCTCCAGTCTTCAAATGTATCACCCTCACTTGAGACTGCAACCTGTTCATATGCACGTTCTTGTAGTATTGAAAGAGCTAGGGCAGTTACCTGATGAGCATGACGGGTCCTTGTAACATGATCAGCCTTGATGAATGAGTTGGCTGTGCCCGATGATGCAACACCTGAATCACTCAGAGCTACCGTCCATCCACTTTGGTCAAGGAAATCACCAAGTGCTGTCCACAAGGCTTTCTCCAAATGGAAGCCACCAAACATGATCACAAATTTATCCTCACCATGCGTAGTAGGCCAGGTCCATTGTATATGCTTGCAGTTAGCAAAGATTGGGCAGTCACACGCCAGCACAGGGGTTTGACCTGGATTGAGGAAGTTAGTGATGGCCTTGAGGACATTCATAGCATGCTTTATCATAGCAGGGGAATCTGCTTTCTCTTGGAAGAGAGGGAGAAGTGCAACCACAGCAGGAGGATCAAGAGGAGGTGATTGCTGAGATGCATGATATGCAGCCCAAGAGATCGGTTCACCTTTTTCAAGAGGATCTTTGTCAAGGAGTTGAGAGGCATGCTGAATCCATCTTCCTTCCTTTTCTCTTGCTTGTTGAAGCTTTCCATCTACAGCTGTCATAGTGGCCTTTGGAACAGTAGTTGATGAGGCTTTGAGGTGGACTGATTCGACTATGCTATAAGCATCAAGGAGTTGAGGTTTTTCATTTGGATTTGCAGGAAGGAACCACTGTGACATCCGCCTACGTCCGTGATGGTCGTGTGTTGGAAATTGGATGACACTTATACCACTGCCATGGAACGACCCTTGAGCTGTAGTGGACGAAGGGTTGTGGTCAGTTCAGTTCAGTTCATTTTATTCAAAACCATACAAAGCATGATATAATCTGTTACATAAAAAAGAGACTGGTAATAGTACATCAATCAACATATTCTAACTTGATTACATCATAAACTGAATGGTTTTAGGACCCCTTTAGAAGCTAAGCTTGTGAGCGGGGCCCTATAACAAAATACATACATTTACAGTAAAAAGAATGTTACGTATGATTATACAATGGATGAAAATACTAAGCTACAGAATATAGAACATACAAATACTCTCACACACACACACACACAGACACCACACACGCACATCACCATACACAGCAAACACACTGACGAGTAGGTCCTTAGTGGTCAAAAAGCATTTCAGAATGAGAAATTACTAAGATGCGAATAAAAACTATGTCAGTCTTTCAAGCAGGTACGTTTTAGATAAACTTCTAAACCTAGAAAGAGTTGTACTATTTTTTATATCATCAGGCAGACTGTTCCATTCTTTAATGCAAGAGATATGGAAAGAGGTCAGAGTGACATTTGTTCTTGCAAAAGGCTGTCGAATAAGACACCTTTGACGTGTATTATAATTATGAATTTGCGAGTTCTGACGGAATAAATCTTTTAACGTACATTCATGAGGCATAGACTTAAGATTAAACATAAACAATATGCAATTGAACGACACAAGTCCACTTAGTGGTAACGTTCTTAGTCGAAGGAACAATGGAGAACTTGGATGTCTATAATAAGAATTAGTAATAAGCCGTATTGCTTTCTTCTGCCATACTCTCAACTTATCAAGATATGACTTAAAGGTGTTTCCCCAAGCAACATTACAATATGTCAAATAAGGAAGAATAATACTATTATATAATGTTATCAGCACTCTTTCAGGTAAAATAAATTTTAATCTAAAAATGACACCTACACTACGGGACAACTTTGTGCATACAGCATCTAAATGATTTCTCCAAGATAAATGCTCATCCATGGTTAGCCCTAAGAACTGAACATTTTCACTAAGCGCAACATCATGGCCTCCAACATTAAGAAAAGTAATGCCATCTGGAAGCTTTTTACCCTTGGAGCGAAAAATAACACATTTGGTCTTTTGAACATTCAACAATAACTTATTACAACAATACCATGCATACAGTTTCTGAATCTCTTGATTCGCAATTAGTAATAAATCTTCAGCCTTCTTATCAGCCAACAGCAAGCTGGTATCATCAGCAAAAAGTGAGTATGAGAATAATGTTGATGAGTGTATTATATCATTTATATAGATCAGAAACAACAGGGGACCAAGAACAGAACCCTGAGGTACACCATATTTAATAGAAGCAAGTTGAGAATTAGTACCATTCACCACAACAAATTGTGTCCTGTCAAACAAATAGCTTTGGAACCAAGACAATGCTACACCACGTATTCCATAATGCTCAAGTTTCCTAAGGAGGATGCCATGGTCAATAGTATCAAACGCCTTAGATAGATCTAAGAATATCCCCAAACAATACTTGTCTCCATCAATAGCTTTTATGATATTACTTAATAAATTAAACACACCCATTTGTGTGGAGAAGTGCTTACGGAAACCACACTGCTGAGGAATCAAGATATTCTTTTTAGATAGAAACTCATTTAAGCGTTTATAAATTATTTTCTCAAGAATTTTAGAAAAGATTGGTAACAATGCTATTGGCCTGTAATTAATGACGTTTTTACGGTCAGATTTTTTATACACTGGTACTACTTTAGCTACCTTGAGTTTATCAGGAACAACTCCCTGAGATAAAGACATATTCATGATTTTACACAAGGGATCAATAAAAAGGTGAATGCACTCCTTTATAATTCTAGGTGAAATATCATCAGAACCACTAGATTTAGATGGTTTCAAAGACAACACAATATCGATGATCTCAGATTTTGAAGTTGGTTTTAGAAACATTGACGCATTATCATCACACTGTTTCATATAATCTTGAAAAGATTGTGGTACTTGAGGAATGTCTGCACTGATTTTCATGGGTAATCCAATGAAATATTTATTAAAACTTTCAGCCTTATCCTTGGCAGAAGAAAGAAGTACTCCATTAAAATCCATCTCTTGAGGGAGTGAATGCCTAGTTGACCGACCTAACAATTCATTGATATGAGACCAAGTTTTCCTAATATCACCTTTAACACTGTGGAACAAATCATTGTAATATTTTTGCTTGGCTATACGAAGAGTATTAACCAAGACATTCTTATAATCGATATATTTCTTTTTATTCACAGCTGTTGGTCTCTTGACATAACTACCATAAAGCTTATGTTTATGATTTATTGTTTTCAATAAACCACGAGTTACCCATGGCTTTTTACATTTACTTTTTATCGATACTTCAATTAATGGGAAACATAAATTATATAATTCCAGAAATATTTGTATAAAATGTTCATATGACTCATTGACGCCTTCCAGTGAAGGCAGAGCCTGCCAATTAATTTCAGCTAAGTGTTGCTTGAACCTTGAGATTCTTTCATCATTTATTGACCGCCTCATAACTTGTCCATCTCTCTTGACAGAAGTTACCACAGAGCCATTTTTAACACAAAATATAGGCATATGATCTGAAATATCTGAACATATTATACCCGAGCTAAACTCATTTTGAATGCAGTTTGTGAAAATAGTGTCAATCAATGTTGCACTAATTTCAGTAATACGGGTAGGTTTAGTGATGAGAGAAAATAATCCAAATGAGTACATGAAATCTACAAAATCTTTAACACTACGATCAGTATCATAATTCATTAAATTGATGTTGAAGTCACCCATTAAATATACTTCCTTGTTTTCTCTACTCAATATCTGTAGCTGAAGTTCTAAGTTTTCCACAAAGGATATACTATCATAGCTTGGAGCCCTATATACACATCCAACAATAATCTTTTTACTGAGGTTTGTTATTTCAACAAAAACAATTTCATACCCTGAATTGGATCCAGATAAATCAAAACGGAATTTAAATTCCAAATCATCTTTAATGTACAGACATGCCCCACCGCCATTTTTGTCTGCCCTACATATGTGAACAAAAGAATAGCCAGGTATCTGAAACATATTGACATCAGTTGAAGTTTTAAACCAAGTTTCAGAGACACCTATCACAGAAAAATCATGCTTTAAGCAAGACAACAATTGTAACATCTCATCATAATTCTTACATAAACTCCTGGCATTTACATGCAAAAGATCGAAATTTCCTTGTAGATTCTGGTCAAATGCGCCACAATCAGCATATGCACAATCTCTAAGCATTATGTTTACATCTTCTTCAACAATGGTTTCCATTATTTACAATTAAGAAAATGGCACAATAAACTCTAAACACTAAGTCTTGGAAATGACTACCCAGGATGGCATACATACTTGCATACATAACAAAACACAAACAGACATTCACACACAAACACACACACACACACAATACATGATTATGAGTAAATATAAGAAATATACTACAAACATTAAAAGGTAATAAAAACACATATAGATACATGTAAAAACAACAACTGACTGCAGAACCCACTCCTTAATTACTTTACAGAAGAAAAGCTAACACGAATATTACAACAAAATTATCTAAGCTAGAATGAAAAGAAAAAAAGACCTATACATTTAATAGACCATAATTACATAACAGCTTGCACCAAACTTGAAGAAGAGAAAAATGGAAGAGTTCTAAGAAAGAGAAAGAGAGAGAAAGAGGGAGAGAGAGAGAGAGAGAGAGAGGGAAAAAGAGAGAGAGAGAGAGAGAGAGAGAGAGAATATCTTTGGCCAGAAACAAGGCCAGCAAGGCACTCAAAAAGATGTAAATAAATCATTCACGGTGACTAATCACAAACTTAAGATAAACAAATTGACCACAGCTATGCTGAGGACAATGCCACCCAGTCAAGAAGGTTTAAAGCTGCATTACGCAGTAAAGTATGGCACTCCTCCATTGCCTCTCCACTGTCCAGCGTAGAAGCGAAGTTTAGTACCTTTAGAATATAGATCTTGAACTTCCTTCTTATGTTTCCTTTTCTGCTCCAGATCACGCTTGGTTAGGTCATTGACAAAGTAAAAAGGATCCTCCTTCAAAGCTTCCCTTGCACTCTTCATGATGGCGACTTTCTCATCATACGAAGAAGCCTTCACAATGATATGACGGGGGTTATCTCCTTTCCTTCCTTCACGCAGGGCACGTTCCACCTTGACTTCCAATTTAAATTTGGTTTTTATAATGTCCTCTACTATCTGAGCACAGTCTTCTAATCCAACATCCATGGATTCTTGTATTCCTATTACACGAAAGTTGTTCCTTCGTGAGGAGCGCTCAGCCTTGTTGACATCGCTGTCATGGCTTCCAACCCTCTGTGCTAAATCTGTAAAAGATTTCTCCATCCTGCCCAATCTGTACTCAAGCTCAGCATTCTTTTTCTCAAGTTCGTTGATACGCTGACCCTCAAACTCAAGGGCCCTTTCCACTTTCTGTACACTTTCAATCAAAGATTGTACAGCTTCATCCATTACCTTTTCAAAGTTGCTGGTTGCAGCTTTAAGATAATCTGCCAGCTCCACACCAGATGATGGGAGAGAGCCCAAGTTGTTAGCAGGATCTGCCTGATCATCTGTGCCAGTAGGGGTGGCAGCAGCATCGTGAAGCTCGTCGTTTAAGATGGAGTAACTTCCACGGGTATTCTTTGTGGTTTTTTTCACAATTTTCTTCTGGCTGCGGCCACTCATAATGATAACTTTTTTCAAAATCTGGTAGAGATGCAAATTATGAGTAGTTATCAACTTTGTTTTCGAAGAATGGTGATATCTAGGGTGTTGAAAAAATATATCTTGAGGAGAGGTTCACTCGCACGTGTTACTTAGTCAGCTGCCATGGTCCAGGTTATCCAGTGCCCCAACAGAAAAGAGGCCTTTCCTGAGAATGGATGGGCACACGATTTGTTCAGCTGTGAATTGTTTGCACATTGCCACTGACAGTTTCTTCTCAAGCTGTAGAACTCGGTCGTAGGAGATGCTTATACCTAGCCTGGCTAGCTGATTGATAAGTTGCTTGTTCCTTGTCATTGTGTGGATGTTAAGGCCAATGTAGATTGGAAGTGGAGGCTCTCTGTCCAGTGACTGCCGTTTATGTGTAGTCGGTTTCATACACCTCTTTTTGGAATTATGGAGGAACATCTGGGCTATCGTGTGACATACTTGTGAGTCATCATCGTCATCATTGTTCTTCATATCTGGTCCATACAGGATCATTGATGATAGGAGTGAAAGACTTGGAAGCATTTTCTGACAATTTGTAGGGAAGCTGCCAGAAAACATAAAGTGTGTTTTCCCGAACATTTCTTGTCTGCAGATTTTTGCAACTTTGGCAAACAGGAAAGCTTCATCTTGGTAATCCTTGTCCTTGAGAGCATCCTTCAGCAGTTGTTGCATGCCTTCAGGGAATACAAGAACAACATTCTTGCCATCTGACTGTTCCTGTACGTCTGTTTCAAAGAAGTGATCCACAAGCTTGGTTTTTAATCGGCCCTTATTCACCGAGACATGATATCCAAGACTTTGAAGACGGTGTTCATACTTCTCGTGGAGATCAGATAGTTTGAAGATGTACTGCCCATCTTGTATTGCAAACTCAACATAAGAAACTAGCTCAACAAATGCTTGAGCATGTGCTCGTTCTCCTTCCACTGTTTCCTTGTTGGACTTGGAAGAACTAAATTTCCGCTGATGGCCCCTGTAATTGTTCCTAAATTTTGTCAAACAATCCAAGTGATACTTTGCTTCGAGAGCAATGATATCACTTCCTCGTATTTTTGACATGAGTTTTTCATCTTGCATGTCACTTGCCATTCTCTTGAGAGACTGATCAGCTTCGAATGTTTGGAAATTGTGCAATGTTTTATTTCCAGCTTGTTCACAGAAGAGGCACAAACTCTTGTATTCAAATTCCGATTTCTGGCGCTTTGACCGTCGTAAGTCATTAGGTATACATTCTTTCTCATCTTTACTTTTTCCCTCCAATTTTCTTTTGAGTTTGTTATTATTAAATTTTTGATGACAAGAACGATGCCATGAGGCGTTGTTTCTCACAAATGCTTCAACTGTTCCCTCAGGTCCAAAGTCTACATCAATCGGTAATGAGTTTATTTTCCGGAACTCGTCAACATTTTCCAAGAATGAAGCATAAACTTTTTCTGCATTGTGCATTAATCCTTTTTGCGGACAGTTCACTTTTTCCTGTGTATGTTTCTTGCAGATTATACAAATGCTCCAATCGATGATGACTTATATAAAATGAGAATAAATATACTGAAAATCAAACCTGCAGATACAGGTCACTTAGTTGTTTTTTTATCCATTAATTTTATTTATTTATTTGTTTATGTTTTTTTTAATTTTATTGTATTTTTTGCCTCTCATATCACTCATATTTGTTTACTTATAATCTCTGGTTTATTCAGCTGACATAAAGTTAAACTGCTATAATCTAACGTCATCATTGGCTAGGAAAAATCCAATATAACGGCTTGATAAAAAGTTGATAGCCTTGATTAGTAGGCCTATACTACATGGTAAGTATAGTTATGGGCCGTATGAATAAAGAGTGGCAATTGCTTGAGGGAGCCTGTTACTTGAATCTGTATGCATATAAATTGATTGCAAGAAAAAGCTTTTGCTAGCAAGCTCAAGCATTTGTTAAAAATGAAGTCATAAATTAAATATTTTGCTTTTACCTAGAAGCAGTTGTACAGAAGAATTTGAGTGTGAGTACTGGCATTTTTCTAGAAACGATGATGGCTTATCTTTCATAGTGAATTCCAAGATCATGATATCATTTTGAAGTAAACTACCTGATAAAGCTGTGCAAAAGTAATATAGCACCTAACTTTTATAATTCTTTGGTACGTACATGTATTCTAATTTGAATTGTCTAACAACAACCGTAATAATACAGTAATAATTGTACTCCTTTTAGTATTTCTTTTGTGTGACTCAAAATGATATTTCACCAATTTGCCAGCAGCATCAGAAGTAATTAGTTGTTCATTTTTCAGATGAATTCTCACTTGCTTTACGTTGTTATGACTACTTAGTATTTTTACAAGATCATGATTTTGTCATGTCATGTCATGATTTTGTTCGTGATGTATCATTCTATAATGGATCTTTAATAGAGCTAAAATGAAAATATTGTAAGCAACTAAGTATGAATTACTATATCAGGAAAAAGCTTCCCACCAAACAAATGACATTTGAATAAATGAAAACCGCTTGTGTTCTCCCTAGAATGGTGTGACGTGTTTTGTTGAAAGACAGAGCAATTTCATGCTGAAGGCAAGCAAAAGCTAAGTTTGAGGACAAGCAAGGTTATTCATACAGATTTTAGGCAATTGCTTTTATGCTTGATCTTATGCTTGAAGTTGAACCAATGCTTACAAGCAGTTGCTACCTTTTATGTATACGGCCCGATGTACAGTATAAACTTCTTAGAATCAATAAAACTTGAACCCGTAACTATACCAGTGTAGATAAATATGCTTGGTCCCCATTTACAGAGACATTCAGAGAATCAGAGAGGCATCGGTCCAATTCTGATGTAAAAACTTAAAAACCGCATTGCAGTAATGAATTTTCACCCAACTTTGAATTACCCAGGTCTGGCCTATGTGTAAAGTTATGCGGGCTTAAAGTTGATTGGTACACACTTCATCAAATTAGCTCTGATATATGACCATAACACACCCTAATACACCTATAATAATGCACACAAACACTCACTCGAATTAGATTTTGACCAACCTATGCCCCGTTCAAAGTTGTTAAGGTGTGTCTGGTGGTATAGACTAGCAGAGTATGGCACAATTCTACTTATCTTCCCCTTTGTTTTCAAAGTACAATTCATCTTGGAAGAGAAATGAATAGCACCAATTTCATGAAAGGTGATGCAAAGAAAAGAAAAATTATTTCTGACTAGTACTAAAATCAGTTTTGTTCATCGTCTCTTGAAATGTTATTTTACTTCCTTTCCAACCCTTCATATATTTCATAACACAAATTTGCATGGGTGGGACTGACTCTTGGTTTGTTCTTAGCAAGTGTACATATCATCATTGAAATTACAATATGCCTAAATAGTTAAGAAGATGTTTATTACAGTAAAAACTGATTTACTTACGTTTGTAATGAGGGAAATGTCTGAAATAAATCAACTGGATCCGGAGAAGGATGAAAATAGCTTTCTCTGCAATCCCATTGCTTTCTAATTCTCTGAAACTACAGCTTGCAGTACAAACTCTTGACCAATCAGAAGCCAGCATTCATGGGAGTCAGGGGAATTCCCTGTTATGCTAGTCTATGAATGCAGACACATTGTCACACAGGTGGGACTTTTGAAATTATGTAAATTAAGGCTACTTACTCATGATTCGTGTCAGCAGATTTTTCGGAGCATAGCCTAATTTTGATCCTCATACATATACAAATGTCTGGTGAAAAAATTATGCTTTTGTCCGGCCTGTCATGATCAAAGGTATATTTGTCACTAAGCTACCCCACTAAAAGGGGTAGTTCATCCCAAAACTAAGTTGGCTTTAGTAAAGAAGCAGAAAAATGAGGGGAACAGGTCAGTAAAAGTTTGTACAAAATCCGATTAAAAATAGGATAGTTGTTAATTTTTGAAGTGACGATCAATCAAACACAAATTGGCATCAGCACTGTGACGTATCTTGCGAGCTCCTCTTGGTGGACTTAATTCCCTATGAAAGATTTTGGAAGGTATAGTATTGAAGAGAAGGGGCGTAATATATGCCACTTGTCATTCAACTTCCGTTTGTCATCTATTTTGTTCACTTAACTATAACTGACATTGTATTGTAACAAGTTTGAGAAAGCGATGACCAGAAATAGCCACGTCGATTATCTTTCATGGTGTTTAGACAAAATACCTCCAAAATAATTAAAATAATAATGTAAACGATATCGAATGGCGCCATTCAGAGTGCGCCATCAACGCCCACGCCCCTATAAAGCTAAAATACCCACCAAAATAGCGCAGTCTTATGGCAAGAAGGCAAACTGCATACCCATTCTCTTAACGAGTAAACCGCCCACTGCCTTTTCAGACGAAGAGAAACAAAATAAAAACATTAAGACGATGTCATTAATTTAAATGCCAACGGACCAAATGGCCCATAACGCCGACGTCCTTATATAAACGAAAATACCCACGAAGATTAGAAAAACAAACACAGCAACCGAGTAAAGGGCCCTTTCCGACCCTCCATTCAAGAAGTACGTATCGATCATGATCCGTCACAGGCGCCTCAAAGAAACGTAACGAGATGAATGGCACTACACTTCTCAAGGCGCCATTTATAATGCAGCATTGCATCCCGTGCTCGCTGTCAACTGGATCATGTCACATGGCTTTAGACAAGCAAACTTTCGGCAAATGTGCATTTGTTTAGCTTTTGTTTGTTTATGTATCGTTTTTCTTCTTCTGAAGACCAAGATTTTGAAAGTTGTTGGTTTGTTGTTCTTAAGGGATGTCTAGATCATTGGCAAACTATCACCAATAGAGGGTAAACATCTAGTCCCTTACCCAAATAAAACAGCAAGAAGTTCAAGTAGACACGACGGAGCTAAACAAAATAAATGTCTTTAAATTTCATCATAGCCGTAAGAGGCGGGGGATAGGGAAGGAGGCTGTACCCCTGAAAACTTGGGTACCAAGGAATGTTTTAATTGTTTTACTTCACATTACCGCCAGAATATCACGGTACACCAGAACCAACAAACCACTCCAACCCCATTTCTTTCTTTTCTTTTTAATGCATGTAAAGCACGTCGCACATTTCACCATCGTCCTGCGATTAGATTTTCGTAGAAAGTTTGGTTATTTTTGTATGGAAATCTAATCAACCAATATTATCCTCAATAAGGTTTTAAATAATGATAAGAATATAAACGACCGGAATATAAGTATTTTAAATATTATATTTAATTCCATATATAGTCAGAATAGAACCCGAATCGGCTTCTAATCGTAGACAATCGCACTAACTTAGGTCTGACGTCACTACGATTCTGAACCGATTTAACTTTTTCACTCCAAAGAAACACGAGATCCATTGAAATTTAGATTGTGTAAATCATATGACTAATCAGATCCTCGGTCATTATGATAGTAAATGTTTGAATATTTCATATAAAATGCTACCACAAATTCTTCCAAAATAGGATCGTAGTCAGATCGTGTAGTGTGCGTCGGGCTTCAAAGGTATATCTTTCAACACAAGCGCGATGCTGAAAGGGTTGATAGCGATGTATTATGTTCTTCCTTCTTTCTTTTACATTGTCTGCACATTTTCGTCCTATAAATGTTGAGACGAAAACAATATGTTCGATTTCATTGATTTTTAACATTTGATTCACCGCAAGGCGGGGAAACAAATATGTTTATCCAGATGGTACACCGAATCAGAAAATTGTAAATACAAGAATTCGCAATAGCTGGTTGATTTACCTATCCGTTCGCGTTCTAGTTTTCGCATTTGTTTATCTTCTTCTTATGCATCACCCGAGCCTGGATAAAAACGGTGTTTTCGAAAAACAAATAACGCAAGATTGTTATCTGTTATCTGGCTATCCCCGAAAACACAAGGGACCATAATATTGATCTTAGAATACTTTTCATTCTCTCTCTCCGGTCCCTTCCCGATCTCCCTCTGTCTATGCATACAGCCTCCCTTTCTCCCATCATATTCCCTTGTGTTTACTCACTCAATCACCCTCCATGTTTTTCACTGAGATTCCCTCCCTCCCCCACACGCACACACTCAATAACCATGACATCCCCTTTCACTCTTTTTTTTTATTCGTTTTCTGTACATGCTATAATGTTCATCAAAGAAAGTTATGTTGTTGGTTTGGAAAAAAATTGTACTCGGTTTCTACTGCACTCCAGATCTGCTTCCAATCATACTTGAGACTTGATTTACGTCATGTTAATTATTTCAAGGGTTATCCCATGACTTTTAAGTATTAAGTAGTTCTGGTATTGTTGTAACTTGTTGATAACTAGCAATTACAATATGCAAATTGGTAGGCTTCTGTGATAGTTTCCATCTAACACATTGGATGTAAACAAAATAAAAGGTTAAATATGACATTCTATTATCCTTCCAACTGTGACCCACATATTGTGTAATACCAACCAGCTGTGATTGCATGCGCTGTAAAATCCGCAAAGAAGTGTTTGGCGCAGTCGGAAAAGGACCCGTAGTCTTGATATGATGTTCCTTTTTGTCAGAAGCAGTGGATCATTTAGTTTGAAAGACACAGAAGCCTTGTCAGTCGCTGTGCGTAACAGTGTCTGCAGTAACCGAGACTACGATAGGCTCTGTACTTGTTAAAGCCGTTCCTGACACTGCTTTTAGGTGACATCATTAGGCTTTACTCCAGGCTTTGGGAATTATGGTCACATGTCAAATAATTATTAAGTCTGTGCTTGTAGACTAGGAAATCATGTCCGCGTTTCACGAAACCGTCAGAAGTACAAGTTCACCGACATCCATTTGAAAGGCGTGTATTGTAATTTGATTCAATGGGATATCGGTAAACTTGTACTTAGGACGGTTTCATGAAACGCTGCCCTGGAAACTAAATACACAATCATTACTTCGTCTGACCTATATATTTCGATCAATATTATCACGGACCTACTAAGTACCAGTGAATGCATTGTTTTCGAGTCTCATGAAAATGTTGACACAGTTGATGCGACCTTTTAAACACTTCTAGTTTGCAACAGATGGTCGTTTCAATGATTTAGTGATATTACGCTGATATTATATTACATATATCAAAATATAAAGTGCATTAATTCAGCGTAACTTAATGCACATAAAACTTATTCGTCTCTATGAAACTTGCCTATCAATTTTAAAAACATACTTATGATGAATGTAATTGAAAGGGTACCGATTGATTTACAATAAACATGTCCTCAAACAGCTAATTACATGGAGCACACATCTATGTACGCCCCCGATAATGTATCATTTGTACACATAATTCAAATTGCATATCAATAAAATACTTCGTCATGCATTAATGTAGGCCAAGGGCTGTAACACTTAAGCCAGGCACTTCAGTAGAATAATTTTCTTACATGGTTTATTGATAACGTTTAAAGGCATTGTTAAAGCTAAAGACCAGTTATGGTCATGCAATTGCATAGTGAAAGAAACGTTGTGAAATCGATCAGAAAAGGTTGATCATCTAGCATAGATGTACTGCAAGGTTCTGGAATCATCAAAATTATAAGAAATTTGGCCAAGTCTTCATAAAGTTAGAAGCACTGTACACAGAAAGACTGTATATGGGACTACACACACGTGCGCGACACGTGCATTTGTATCTCTCAACAGTATATAGATATACTAATTTACCAAATATATCAATTAGTAGGCGGTTTCCCGTCAAAAAAATTATCGTCATGTAATATTTAAAACATATTCTTTCACATGATTGGTAATAAGAGCTTCCATTTCATTTTTTGAAATTGGGGGTGTTTCCAATACTGGTCTTTACCTTTAACCATGTTTCCAGTTTAACCAATCTGAGATGCATTGCCCTACGTGTAATCAGTGTCTGTGATATAGTGTAATATTGAAGCCCTAAAAAAAAGCGCTTCAAAATGATCATGAAGTGCTTCAAAAAAGTGAAAAATCTTTGATTGACCGGTTTTTATCATACTCATTTTCCCCAATAGACCATAGTGTTATAAAAACCGTTAGGAAAACGAATTTTGAAACTTTGATTTCCATTTATAAATATCTTGATAATCAGACAGGCGATCGGCTTGGAAAAGTTATGGGATTCCTGACTGACCTAAAGGTTTATAATTATGATTGCAGCATGAGCTTAATCCAGGATTTTATTTAGAATCTGAGGCAAAGATACCCAATTCCTTTAAGAGCATAATGTATTCCAAGTTCGCGAATAAATAGTGTTAGTATTGAAATGGATCAAATGTATACTAGGTCAATGTTTGAATCTATTTCTAGTTTGAAACATCTTCAATTAACATGCAGTAGTTGTCAGGATACATTGAAATATCATAATTATGACCCATAATATAAAATTGACTACCCACGTTTGGGGCCAAAAGATGATGATAGAATTCCCTGATTTTAGCGATTTTGCCCTCAATTCCCTGATTTTTCACTGACTGGAGAAAGGAAACCTCATGTTCCAGGTTTTTGGTGAAATCCATTACTAGAAGGGAACACTGCTTACATTAAGGAGGCGCGATAGATCAGTCGGTAGAGCAATGGACTAGTATAAATCCGGGTGACCCGGGTTCGAAACCAAGGCGATGCGCTATGAGTACCCTTTGGTAAGGCATTAATCCTCATTACCAGGTCCCTCGGAGAGGCCCTTAAGCCGTCGGTTGCTTACTAACAAGCATTTATGCTTTCTTAGCAGTCAGGTAAAATAACCACCACAAAACCATAACGAACATTTACTCTTTAAATATCGTACCTTTAATATGTTTGGCATGAAATAATGGTGCTTGAAAGTTGGAAATGTGCCAGTGACCGTAATTAGATATGTATAACACTTCATAATTAAAACATATATGATTGATGGCAAGTGCCTTGTGGATGCACTCGAAACTAGATCATTTATCTACACATAATGATATCGAGGCTATTATATTTAATGGCCTAGTTTCCTGAAACTTGTATGATAGAGATGACGATGGTGCGTTAAGTGTTTTGTTTTGGTGTTTTGGAAGAAATTTCATCAGTAGACGGACCTAGGAATATGATACATCCGTATACGATAATTGTGGTCCATGCCGGTTTCAAATGATGACGAAACTAAAATTATTAACTAATTCCTGACAGGTACCCATTTACCTTATAACTGGGCCGAGTGCCACGAGTATGGAAAATGTAGATTAATGTCTTGCCAATTGGCATTACTAATGCTGCGCCAGGGATTCGAACTCCAACCCTTATGGTTCAGTCCTGTGACTTAGCCACTAGACCACAACACGGCTACGTGACGACAAATAATCTTTACGCACAATGGCTGTGGACAGTCATTCTTACCAAGAAGTTACCAACAGACCCCCCAGTAAGGGAATATCCCGTTCTTTTACATTGGGTCATGGTAATCTGGGCCATCGACAATACGTTATTGTTATCAATTATGAATACTATAAGGCCAGGAGATGTCAAATATCATTGTTATATTCGCGCTGGGAGGCATAATTTTGTGACTTCGTCATTTTATCTGCACAGTACAATGGGGTGTTACGTGTGTCTGTTGTAATTGTTACGTGGGCTCTGCAACATAACAATGATACATGCTTACAATGGATATCATCTCCCACAAAGAATCGCATCTCCTTATCAATCAACCGTTTCTAAATTGCACCACCCACCATTTCCTATTGCAGAGAGACACACAATAATTGATGTAGCAAAGAAAAATAAAATACTTAGTTAATTTTTTAATTGAAGAAATAATTCGAATTTTAATGAAACAGGGGATGGGGTATTTTTTAATCAACTATCTTTATCAGAACTAGATCTCATTGATGTTGGATGTGCTTACGTTAATCGAATGAAGTTTTTATATTATATATGTATTTGAAACAAACATTACTAGTTCTAGACTTCTAGTACTACAACCTGCAATGTGCGCATATTATTGTTGAGAGGGTATAATAATTTTATCTTCGAATTGGCAATACAAATTATCGCTACTGAAGTACTGAACCCTATTGTAGCGAATATACACAGTTCCTTCAAAGAAAGCAATAATAAGCCGTTCTCAAAGATGCCTTTAAGACTGGATAAAGCAATAAAGTGTTGATAAGATTTTGGCCAATTTCTATTCGCCGCACGTTCTCACTCAATTCATTCGTTTAAGTGGGAATCTTTTTATTGGATACTCTTTTTGGAGAGCAGACTGTGGTCTACATAAAACATGTTCTCACTCTAGGATAGGGCCGAGTTCAGGTCAGACAGTGTGAACGGAACTATCCAGACAGATAACAATTTGAAAAAGGTCGTGGAGGTGTCTTGGTTCAGTGGTTTATTCACTTGAAGCTCAATTCTAGGGTTGAGGGTTCGAATCTTAGTTCGACACTAACGTCGTTTGGCAAGACATTAATCCACATTTGAAACTTTTCACCCAAGTGTGAATGGGAAAACGCCAAATGCTTGGGTAATAAGCATTACAGGGCCCTCACGAAGAACAGGAACTAATGCTGACGAGGCTTATCGGGGTAAACCAAATTAGTATTATTATTATATCTATATATATATATATGAGATAATGTATACGGTGAGGCTTTCGTATTGTCACGAACACAACATGGTATTGACATTTCCATTTTTCTTAAGACGTTGTCATTGTCTTCAGTATACTGCAAATGTGCAAAGTTTCGAGCAAAATGATAGTGGTTATATAAGTTGAGAGAAAAACTGTCTTTTCAGCATTAATTTGTTTTCTAAAAGGGCTCCAAAGAAGCTCTAGGGCAGAGACAAAAGTTCCGGGGATGAAAGGTTAATAGAACAATGTATTCCATTGTCAGTTTTATTTCAGGGATCTATCTATCAGCACGTTCGGATTACTCTAGATAGACATTTTGTCACCAGCCCCCCCCCCACCCTTAACAAAAGTAAAAATAGTGCTGTTGAACCTAGATAATTGAAATTCTGTCCCATACCTTCCATTTCGTTTCAGACATTAAAAATGCAAACGCCTCCTTCATGGTCTCTTTTTTAAAAGGTTGCTTGTACTTCAACAATCGGTGGAGACTGGTAAACAGAATATGAACCGTCAGCGCTAAAATATTAGAAAGCACTACGCAATCAATCCTCCCACTTTGAATTATAATTAATGATATTGCCATGAATCGTTTTCTGCAACGATTACTAACAAAAACAGATAATTATTATTTGGCGTTAATGAAAAAAATGGAGGAGGATAAAAAAAAACGAAGTAGAAGAAGTAGAAGAAGGAGAAGAAGTAGAAGGAGAAGAAGGAGAAGAAGTAGAAGTAGAAGAAGAAGGAGGAGGAGAAGAAGAAGAAGTAGAAATAGAAGAAGGAGGAGAAGAAGAGGTAGAAGAAGAAGTAGAAGAAGAAGTAGAAGGAGAAGAAGAAGAAGGAGGAGGGGAAGAAAAAGAAGAGGGGGAGAACGAGGAGTAGAAGAAGGAACACAAAAAAGAGGAGGATCAAGAGGAGGAGGAGGAGGAGGAGGAGAAGAAGAAGTAGAAGAAGTAGAAGAAGGAGTAGAAGAAGGAGGAGAAAAAGAAGAGGAAGGAGAAAGAGGACGAGAAGAAGAAAAAGAAGAGGGAAAGAATGAGGAGTGGAAGAAGGAACACAAGAAGGAGGAAGATCAGGAGGAGGAGTAGAAGAAGAAATAGAAATGACGTCATGATCAGTTACTCGTGTAAATGGCATTGGAGATGTGCAGCATACATACGACAATGCTGTCCAATTTCTACAAAATATCGCGGCTATAGATCCTTGGACCTACTTGGAGTTTACTATAGGTTATATATACATTCTCTCTGCATAAAAGGAATACTTGCACGCACATGCTATGTACATATTCGCAGGACATCGTCCCGTATTTCTGACACATTTTTCCAACTAAACAACTAGGCATACACGAAGCTAGCATGCAAAACAAACAAAAAACATAATTCATGACATCATCGTAATTCCTCAAACAAAAACAATTCAAAGGGCGATAACGTGCAATGCGTCCCGTAAACACACATGTTGTTTTCCTTACACATGTCTTTGAAAAATCTCGACCATTCTCTGTTGATGACCATCGAACATGTTGATAGTTTTTTCGTATCACTACCATAAGACATCTAATTATAATTGTATCGTATATTTATTTCATGGTCGATGGATGAATGTCACATCTTATCAGGGCCATATTGCACGGTATTGCCAAATACACACATTTTTACAAAATAACGTGCAAAACAACAAATTAGTCACTAAATATGATGATGTATAGTACTCACACAAAAAGTAGACCTGCTCCGCACCAGAATATATAACGGCTATGCCTTATGGAGATCCGATACACCAGTGACTCGTGCTGTAAACCTGTAAAGAGATATGAAGTGAAATCGTCTATTATACTTGATGTTTATTTCTTTACGAGTGCCGAGTCCATAGTCCAATCATTCAAACGTCATCGCAAGTTCATGCACTTGATGATTGGAGTGGGCGCGTTATCACTGGCAATCGATATGAGGACGGGTCAAAGACCTTTAATCGAACTAGATTAGAGGGTGGAGTTGAGTAACACCTGTCTTAGTGGCCACCTCTCAGTAAAGGTCACCTGTTTATAGTGGCCGTGTATATCGTCTCCCTCGCGAAAGAAACATGTCGTATGTTACCTGTCTTTAACGGCCATCTGTCTATAGTGGCCATGTACTTCGTATCCCTTGAGAAAGAAACGTATTATATCACCAGTCTACAAATTAGAGCACCTGTTTATAGTGGCCATGTACTTTGTCTCCCTAAAGTAAGAAAAATGTGTTTTATTACCTGTCTATAAAGACCACCTAAAGCTATTAATCTATGTACACCTTTCACTTTCTACATAATGTGATAATGGTTGGTAATGCTCTTCGAAAACGTTGTCTTTGTATGTATACAATCTGTTAGATGTGACAGAATCGTTATTTTTAGTTTTTAGGCCCAAACCCGTGTTAGTCGCTGTATCTATGTGTAACCGTGTCCGCACTGTGAGACTAAGCTGATGGCAAACCGCATGAGCTGTTGTTGTTGTTGTTGTTTTAATTTATAGGCGTTTTTCATTCAGAAGTGAATATTTACGCCTCTTCTCTCAGGATTTGTATTCCTTTAAAATTAGATTTTCTTTTTTTGATATATAGATTTGGATAAATTGGATTTTTAAAAGCTAAACTTTTATTTAATGATGAAGAATTCAGTGGCTGGCGAGCAAAAGGCTTATCGGCTACATACTTTAGAGCTAGGCTCTGCCCAAGGCTTTAGAAATTGTCTTAACATTTCAAATGAGAGTCTACGCCTGCAAACTAAATTAATTTTGCATAATTAGAAGATTCAGTTTTTCAATAAAAACTAATAATGTAGGCTGTGCAAACGTGCTACACTCTCATCCCGCAACATCACGGACTTGGACTATCACGTAATGTTGCAAAAACATCTTTTGTGTGGCCTTGAAAACAACAAGTCTTTTACGCTCAAAAGAAATGTGATACTTGTATGATCCTTGTTTTCCAAGGCATGAGCTGAATAGAGTTTGAGGAGTATGCGATCTCGATGCTTTTTGTTTTGGTTTCGTTTACGAGTTTCAAATAATATTTTTTTATCAACTAAACATCTTCAAATTCAATGTAATTAATAGCGAAATGCTTCATTGTCATATGACCTACATGTATATGATTATATCAAACACAGTAATAAGGTCATTTATCTCATCATCACTATCTAAACTTAATTTATCATTCCCACCCAATCAATAAATCTACTGCAGGATAAACAATCCAGAATGAATTATAGCAACATTCTCTCGAGATACGATGCTCATACCAGAGCTCAAGATTAGCTTTAACCTTCCGTGCCATTCATACTACGATATTCATAACAAGTCGAAAGTTAATGGCAATGGATGAGAATTTCTCAAGATCTAAACCAAATTATGTTGGTCACGTCTTTCCGTTTCTATCACGATAATGAATAAGCCAATATATAGACGAACAGAGGCGAGCACATGTAATATCACAAATTTGACTTCATACCTATCTTCCTGCAACTACCTATCAATATTCGCCAACGACATTAACGATATAACGACTGTTTGGCACCAGAAGAGAGTTGAGTCATACTTTAACAGAGAGTTAACACCCCTCTGACTCTAAGCAGAATGTTAAAACTACACCGTCTTGTTGGTGTTGACGAACGACAGATAAACAAAGGGTAAAAAAAGATGTAATTTATAAAAAAAAAAAACAATTTAAAGTTAGGTGAAGAAAACAGGAGGGGGATAATGAAAAGGTAAAAGGAAAAATCAGAAAGAAAAAGCAAGGGTAGTATTAAAACAAAAAGAAATACACGAAATAGAAGAAAAAAATTGAAGCAAAAAATGCTATGAGGTAATCTGTATTTCAATAGCAAAGCAAGAAGCTCATAAAAAACACAAACTACAACCCCCCCCCCCCCAACAAGAAAAGAGAAGTAAGAATAAAGTTCACTAATCGAACATGACCTAATTCATACGAAGACAAACTCTCGAAACATCTCGAAACGTTGCACAAGCGAAACAACGATTAAATCAACACTAAGCAAAATTAATTAAAAAACACAAAACACTCATAACAGTTACTACTACTGACGTTTAGAAACCGGGAACTTGTTGAACCCAATTTCGATTCTCATGCATATTTCTATTGCGCAAAATGTAATCAAAATAGGAGGTGATTGATGGACAATTCAAAGAGAGCGTAAAATTCCACTATACCGATATAGGGGACGTTTATGCTCAACGTTTTCTTGCCAGAATGAAGCATATTTTGTTACGCGTTTAGTTCAAAACACGGTTGCGTCCTTTCTCATTTTTGTAGAATCATCGAAAAACGGCGATCGTAATCGCCGATCGTAAACTCACAAACAGGTGGATCGGCGATTCTGGGGAAGCATAAACGCACAATCATTTGTAAAACGCGTTTAAATGGGGTCAACGTAGCATGCGCAGTGCAGGTTTACGAATCCAGCTGCAGAGCCAGAATCCTGCCTGGAGGAGCCAGAGAAGTGAGCATAAACAGTACACCGTGGAACTGCGATTACGATGAGCGTTTCAAATCGCTCATTCTGCCTTCAAAATTAAGCATAAACGCACCCAAGGTGAACTGCGGAAGACCGGTCATTCGCCAAAGTGAACGCGTGCGCGGTTTTTGAATGATTACGTGATTTATCAACTCTCGCTTTTATGACGTGAACATACAAGAACAATGAGTACGATTTAAGATTTATGGATATCAAAGGTCGAGTTGGGCTCTGGAAATACACTGGCAGATTGGAGAGGGGGGGGGGGGGGGGGGGAGACACATGTTTCTTGTTGTAGTTTTTGTTTCTCTTCTCCCTCTTCCTCTTCTTGTTCTTTATCCTCTTGTTTTTCTCCTAATGCTTCTTCTACATTATCTTCTTCTGTTTCTTCTGCTTCAAAACGTTGCATCTACACGATCCATCTTCTACCTTTCCGCCGGGTCATAGCATGTGTATAACAGATGCCAAAATGGAGATTAAGCATTGTCCAACTAATGGTATCGACATCTTTAAGAAGATCTTTCAAAAGACGTCTTTCAAAGGAGATCTTGCCAAAGAAGATCTTGCCGAAGAAGATCTTTCAAAAGACATTTTGCCGAAGAAGATCTTCCAAAAGACATCTTGCCGAATAAAATCTTTTAAAAGACATCTTGCAGAAGAAGATTTTTCAAAAGACATCTTGTCGAAGAATATCTTAAAATACATCTTGCAGAAGAAGATCATTTAAAAAGACATCTTGCAGAAGATCTATCAAAGGACATCATGCCGAAGAATATCTTTCAGACGAAATCTTGCAGAAGGAGATCTTTCAAAAGACATCCTGCCGAATAAGATCTTCCAATAGAAATCTTGACGAAGAAGAACTTTTAAAAGTACATCTAGCAGAAGAAGATCTTTCAAGGGACAACTTTCAACATAATATCTATCAATAAGACACGCGAAGAGCATGTCAGATACCAGATGGGGTTCTGAAATTTAATCCCACTTACTTTTCCAATTTTGATATTTACTTTCTTCCCTCCAACTCGGTCAAAAGTGTCTGCAACATTTCACCACGGAGTCATTTCATGATTAAGACACGTAACATGAGTTACATGACTACATGCCAGCGCGTGTGTCTATATTGCACAGGGTTTGCCAAAAGACAGTATTTCATCTATACCGGATGCAGTCTTACAATTTAATCAGACTCGATGCAAGATATGTTTTTGTTGTAAATAAAACTTGACGTCTAGTTCTTTTCCTCCACCATCTACTAGTCCACTACAGAGAATCCTCTATAATTCATAAGAAGTCATTCAGTGTTACAGATACGTAAGATGACATGTTCTAGAAACATATCTTGAAAAAGATATGCTAATAGCAGATCGTCTACCGAATGACGTTGTAAACTTTAATCCGACTTCATATATTCTTCTCCCAATTTCAATTTCAATCTCTCTATAAAACTCAACCTTTCACCGAAAGGTGTCCCCTATAATTCATCGAGAAACCTTTCCATGTTACAGATATCTTCTAAAACTTTAATCCGACTCGGTTCAGCAGTATATTTTTTTCTCCAGGGTTCGAAATCCATTTCCTTTTAGTCCACAACCAACTAAATACGATCTTCTATGAATAACCATGAAGTCTTGTTGTAGACACCTAAAGATGTAATGAATATGTCACATAAAGAATATATGTACTTTCAAAAGAAAAGCCCCTGGCATTTCACGGTCTGGATGTCTTCCTAAAATTTACCATACCCTCTTTTCAAATATTCCAATCTAGCCCTTCTAGGTCCACAACTTACTAAAGGGTATATACAAATTAAATATTATTATTTTATTATTTTATCTATAATTCATCAAGAAGCATACAATTTGTCAATGATTGCATAACGCATATACCGGTTTTGAATGCGTATCCTAGACTTGCGGAGCGGACGAACGCCGGTTCTTTTACTTGGATAATTATTGTCTAATATTTTCTGTTAGTGATGCATATTTTTGTCTGTCAAGTGTCTTCAAAGTTAGTTCAACATTTATATTGTATTTATTTCCGATGTATCTGTAAGATAAAACTGAAGGAAAGTTCAAAAAGAGAGGGAGAGAAGAAAAAAAAGCATTGCAATGTTACGCATCTCAAGATGAGTATGCCCCATAACCATGATAACGAATCTCTTTCGAATGGGTCGCCAACAATCGGCTACGGGAAGCAATTTACAAATTGAATCAGACTCAGTTGAAGATAATTTCTTCTTCGGGTTTTGAAGTCATCTTCTTCGTCGTCAGCACTACAATAAAGGATGTCTTCTACAATTCATCGAACATTCATGTGATACCCTGACGATGATTAAAGTCACAATATCCCACAAGGAATCTCTTTCAAAAGTTTTGTCGAAAGCACTACATATTCACCGGATCCCGTTTTAATAATCAATGCAGCGCCGTGAAAGATATTTTCCTTTAGACATCTGTTCATTTCCGTCAAATTTTCACCAAAAGGTTTCTTCTGTTTTTCATCAAGGAGCCGTTAAAAGCACCTAAAATAAATAAAGCAGGACGATCTGACGATAAATAATACCTTTTAAAAGAAAAGCCAGAAGCATTTGATGTACCGGATGCCGTTTAAAATGTAATCCACTACCATCCAATGTATTTTCTTTTTTCACCTAGGCATTTTTTTTCTTTCAAAGTTCCACTATACCCTACCCAGTACAAGGTATGTTCTAGAAGTCACCCAGAAGTCATTCTATTTTCACATTCATATCAATATGATTAAAAAAGCATGCCCCACACATAAAACATTTCGGAAGGTTTGCTTACAGCACATCCTGCACTCAATTCTCTTATAATATCCGGCTGAAATATAATACCTCTCCAATGACTTTCCCCCAAAGAGTTACCTTCCGCCAAATTAAAGTGTGCTACAGACAAGTGCGATTTTATTACGGACGAAATGATTAAAGGCAAGCCGAACTGAATTGGCCCTCTACCAATTTCAACGGTTTATTCTGGCTCAGGGCCACTCCCACAATGCAACTGCGATTACGTCTTCCTCGACTGTTACTATACTCCTTAATGATTTCCACTCTCAATCTAAAAAAAATGAGTCGATTTCCGGCAGAAAGTAGCCTACTTGTATTATACTCATTATTGACACCTACAAATCATTATTTCAACGCAAAGATGTGGACGGCCATGCACCTTGATCAAATCATAATAACTACTATCCGTCTATTCTTAATACAAAAATGCATTAGTCAGTAGGTCTGGAGGCAACTTGGAAGGGTTTTTTAAGTAGTACACAGGAATTGGTGTACATTATCATTACGATGGTGCTTTGGAATCATCAAATCTAAAATGAAAGTGACACGATCTTGAGGGAAAGTGCGGCACACAGAAATGGCTATATGGGACTACACAGATATGTGGTACGAATGTTTAGTCACAATACTTCAGCTAATTCTTAGAATGTTTTGAGTAGGAATACGAACAGCCCTCATATCCAGGGGACATTTTGTTAATGATATTCTTTCACACTAACATAACAAGAATGTAAAAGTTCAAAATGTAATTTTCATCTTTTCCCCAGAACTCAACATTTTCCTGAAAAGTAGATCTTTTAAGATAAACTTGAGTTCTGGTAATGCGATTGCATTGTGAAAGAAAAGGTGGGGAATGGATCAGAAAAGTTGATCATATAGCATGTAAGTAATGGTGTGTAATACAAGGTTCTGGAGTCATCAAAATCATCATAAATTTGGCAGAGTCTTGGTAAAGTAACAATCACTTACACAGAAAGATGTACATGGGACAACACACATGGTGTCGGGGCTAGTACTACCCTGATTTCCTTATCTTTCTATGCTCATTACTCAGCCAGCGCCAGTATACATTTTCTTCCAAAATTGTTTAGCACATGACATTTATTTGTAATCTTGAACATTCAGCGTAAGTTTCGTTAGATTCTGTGAGAATTCATTTTCTTTTTTTACCAGAACTCAAGTTTATCTTTAATGTTGGTTCTACAAAAACTGTACATGTATATTTAGCAACACATCATGTAGTTAAAACTGTGCACAAAGAGTCGGGGTGGAGCCCCTGTTTACATGGCCGTAGCCGTCCCTCGAGTACCTGCCTACCGAAATGTTGGAACTTATTTGCGATTGAAGTCGAGTTTTCTCCGAAGATAGCAACCAGTGGGGGCCATAAGCATGACCAGGCCATTAGCGGACGAGCTCGAGTGCTAAGCACGGATTAATGTTTACCGACCCCGATATTCCCTGGTAGGGCTACCGGGTCACACACTACGGGGGCAAACATGAATGAAGAGAGAGAGTCAATGACTTGGAAACCCGTATTTAATCCCTAGAACATACACTCGTAATTCGATTTGTGTCGGGGAAAAGGGGAGAGGAAGGTCATGTTACAACCAGTTTATGTCACAATGATGTCTCATAATGTCTCAAACGACACTTAATGGAAACAATTTATTGGCAGAATGAATTATTTTGAGCACCGAAGTTCATTGGAGAGTAAATTTTGAAGTTAAATTTAAAATGAGTTACCCCGGAATACTTTGCACTTGCTTTTCGTTTTGTTTGTGTTTTCTTTTCAGTTAGGGTAACATCCGTTTTAACATTATGTTTTAACTTCAGGTATTCGAAGCTAAATTATTAAGTAAAGTGTAAATGAAACATGCCATGAATTTCAATACCAGAAACGAAAGACTCTTTAATGTGTTTCGAATGTCCTTCTCATATGATCAAACAATGAAAAAGAAACGAATGAAAGGAACAAACTAAGTAGGAAACCTGATCCGTCTGAACAAATAAAACTGTGGAAAATGCATAAACATGTTGAACATATTTGCTGATGTGGTGAAGATATGTTTGCACATTTTCACACATGGCGGCAAGTGATCCATCTCTCCTCCACGCTTCGCCGATCGCACGCAAACAATACGCTGTATTCTCATTAAACCATGTTCACATGCATTCATCGTATTTTTAAAATTCGAGAATTCACAAGGGACCGAAACATCGAGAATTTAAACATTTGAGCTTCAAGCCAGGAAATTATAGTTATTTTAAAGATAAAGTTGAGTTCTGGCCATCCGATTGCATTGTGAAAGAAACGTTGAGGAATCGATCAGAAAAGGTTGATCATCTAGCATATAAGTATTGGTGTGTACTGCAAGGTTCTAGAATCGTCAAACTGTTAAGAAATTTGGCCCAGTCTTGGTAAAGTTACAAGCACTGAACACAGAAAGATGTATATGGGACTACAAGAACATGTGGCATACAAGTCCGTCCCGATTTGTATGATGTTACATGCCATATTTAAAATATTAAGGCATTTGAAGAGCCATGGTTTTCAGGGAACATTTTTTGGGGGATATTCTTCCACACTGGCACAATAACAATGGTACCGTTCACATTTATTTTCACCTCTCCCCAGAACTCAACCTTCTCTTTAATAACTCCGAGGAGCTTTACCCGAACAAGGGACATCTCTAGCATGTCCCTGCCCGAACTCACTCTCTGTAACAACTTGGTATGCATATACGCATGCGGAGGGCAGCGAACTCGTATTCCAGCGTGAATATTTTATGTTTGAGTTAGCAAGAAATATGAAGGGTCTTTCCTCTTGTTTCTTGCCATATGGTGCACACAAACACGGCCGATGATATTGCTACTATAAATTATTCATGTTTATTTGTCGTGTTCGTTGTTTCTGACATGGAAATATATGCCTTCAGTCAACGTAGGATAGGATATATGACTACTGCCTCTGAACTAAAGACATGCAAGAAGTGTATCGACACTCCCCGAGAAAGAAAACAAACATCACACATGTCACTGAATTTATATTGAATGATTAGTAATGTCTTTGGCATGGACTTGGTATAAAATATATTCAAACTAAACAATCAAGCACCCCAACCCCCCCCCCCTAAAGAGAAAAACCACAACAAACACGTAGTCCCGAATAAGGGATCAATTAGTTCCATAAGTACATCTTTAGAGTCGATGGCACGCCCTCCCCCCCCCCCCCCCCCCAAAAAAAAAAAAAAAAAAAAAAAACAACAACACAACAACAACGAGTGGTGGAAAATAAAAACGAAACAAAAAAAGAAAGAACGAGAATAGAGCGAAAGTGAAATAAAAAAGGTGATATCTAAACAATCAAGCACCCCCCCCCCCTCCCCCTAAAGAGAAGAACCACAACAAACAAGTAGTCCCGAATAAGAGATCAATCAGTCCAATAAGTTCATCTTTAGTGTCGATGGCACCCCCCCCCCTCAATCGAGTGGTGGAAAATAAAAACGAAACAAAAAAGAAAGAACGAGAATAGAGCGAAAGTGAAATGCGGAAGGGGAAAAGGACGGTAAAAGAAGACACCTGGGACCCGTTTCACAAAGCATTTTTTCAATGACAAATGACAAAAATCAGTGACAAATCTGCTGATAACCAATCAGAAGCAAGGATTTCCGTAGCTTATAACAACAACTGCCATTGGTCACTGATGACAGGTTATGTTAAATGGGGCCCTGGCCACCCCTGCACCCTTCCTCGATATAAACCCGCAGCCTCGTGAATTCGCTCTCCATTTTCCAGACGAAATACAGATGCCCCCCCCCCTCCTATCGCCTGTTAATGTTATCAATAAATGAACTACAAAACTTGGAATTCAGTCAGCATACATTACTTGTTGATATGTCGGGCAAGCTTCGAGGTTGTCAAGAACAAAAATATTTGTTTAAAAAGTATGAATACGATTTGAATATGGTAATAAACCGGTCTATTTTACATGAAGCTAACTTTTTCGCTTGAGGATCGTACGTGGAACAACGTACAGTATGATGAATGAGAAAACAATTGAAGAGTACAGCTCCACCTCATTAAAAAATCCATTATACCATTGCCTTTCAAAATAATAGGCTTCAGTTATGACGATTCTCCAATAATTTATTTCCAATAGGCCCTTAAATAAAACATAAGGACTAACATTACGTCAAAACAAACTTTCGGTTTGAAAATCTTGATATGGTTTCCTTTCAGCTATTCTATCAGGTCAGGTTCCGGATCAGGGGCCCGTTTCATAAAACTTGTTATCTATAACAAATGCTTAATTTCTATGATAAATTTGCCCTCAGCCAATCAGATGCCTTGATTTCAGTAGCTTATAACAGTAGCTTGTAACTCGTTATTGATATCAGGTTTCATGAAACAGGGTCCAGATTCATATAAAAAAACAATATCTTCTTGATTTGAGTGATAGCCAGAATGATTAGATCAGAAAGGGAAGGAATTTGAAGACATGCATGATGGCCGGCCGTCATATTCTTAGACGGTCGGGTGACAAAATGGTGGACATTGATTTCTCCTGCTTTTTCCACGCTTGCAGAGGAAAATAAAAGAGCCAGACCCGTTTACACAAACAAATACAGGGAATATGATGTTGTTAAGTTTTTTTCGTTGTTATCTTGAATAAATTCACATTTCATAGCTTTCAACATGTTTTGCCGACCACAATGTGGTGGGAAAATGAAAAGAGAGAATAGTATGAAAGACGCCGAGGAGTGCATTAGATTGAAAAGTCTCAACACAGGAGGAAAACATTCGATGTGATACTTTCATAAATGTGGTAAGTGGTGGTTATTTTACCTGAATGCTAAGGAAGCATAAATGCTTGTTAGTAAGCAACCAGACGGCCGACGGCTTTATGTCCTCTCCGAGGGACCTGGTAGTGAGGATTAATGCCTTACCAAAGGGCACTGGCGCATCGACGGTCCTATCCGAGGGACCTGGTAATGAGGATTAATGCCTTACCAAAGGGCACTGGCGCATCGACTTGGTTTCGAACCCGGGTCACCGGATTACGAGACCACTGCTCTACCGACTGAGCTAACGCGCCTCCTCTCAAAAATAAATGCTTCCCCAATCCTCAATTTATATTCATTTACTCTAAACTTACTTTGAAGGCGTCATTATATCAGTTCTATAGGAAAGTCCTAGATTCTATGACAATGTTCAAATACATGAAATGGGATCCTAGTTGTTTTGTTCATAACTAAATGTCAATGTTATCAGGTTTATCTTAGTCCAACCCTCTCCACCCACCTCCCCCCCCCCCCCCCCCAGCGTCTTGCCAGTGAATATCCATTATCCATGCTTCCCTAATACAGCCCTAGGCAAACACATTTCTTTAAAGGTGAATTAAACATGAAAAATGAAACATTTTGTTGCAGTTAATTCAATAAGCTTCAGGTTTACGCGCGAAGCCGGAGTGGGTGTAGCGTCTCCAGTTTCACTCCCGGAGGGTCATAGAGGAATGCAACACAGATTCGCTAAAAAAATATAAAGAAGGATCTATCTATTGTTTGTAGATTAGATCGAGAATATAAATAAATGAAATTCAAATAGTTAGGACATCACGTTTCATGTTTATTTTTAACTAGAGAGTTGAGATTGTTCTAACTATGAAATTGGAATGAAAATAATGTGATTTTTTTTTTCCACGCACAACTTCCATCTCAATAAAAGAAAAACAAATGTAGTTCATAACATTTTTATATTTATCTTTATGAGCAAAACATATCATCATCTTAAATTCGCATGACCTATTCTTTTCTTGGGCCGGATTTCATAATCGATACTTTAAACTTCAACGAATTGTTATCCCCAAGCTAATTGAGCAAGTATAATTTTTAAATTTTCAATAAAGTAAAAATTACCCCTTCTACCTTCAACATACCTTCGTTATGTAATCAATCAATACAACTATGTCATACAAATGAAATCGAACTGTCATATTATTTCTTTGAAAATAAAATTCGATATTGCAGTAATTTGAAGGAAATGAAGATGTCGATACATGGCACAATATAAACCAGGGCAGCGTTTCACGAAACTTTCAATAAATTTAACACATCCGTTGCAACTAGATGTCGCTGAACTTGTACTTCTGACCGTTTCGTGAAACGGTGCACGGTGTACTAATCTTAGCCAAGAGGCAAACGAGTAACGAAAACGTTATCAAACTTTGTGGACAGGCTAGATATACCACGCACTTTCAGAAATATCAAAATACCAAAAACAACACAAATGAAAAAACAAAAAAGGAAAGGCTGCAGACAGTCTCAATCTGGAACACATGCATTATCATATCACGGAAATGTGTCTCACAGCTCAAAGTGGATTTAAAATACAATGCATAAATATGGATTTAAACCTTCTGAAAATGTCAAAATATAATGGAAGTAGAAAGACTTACAATGCAACGTCTTTCGTGATTTCAAGATCCATAAGTTTGGGGGAATTCCCGACGAAATGTCAGGGATATGGTCTAATCCATCAATTTATTTGTACGTGACATGCATCTTAACGCCTGATCCATTGTTATGCTCCAAAAAAACACGAACATCCTCAACATTACCATAATGTTCCCAGCTATTAATATCATGCTAAGGCAAAGAGCTCTCAACAACAAAGCCAAGAAAACAAACCAACAAATAAACAAACAACACAAAAACATATCAAAATAACAATCAAGAAACATCTGAAAGGTTTATACCTCTACAATTCTTAATTTAATCCAAAATAAGGGACAGCCCCATGTATCTTTTGGAAAGGCGCTATATAAATCCAATAATAAGACCCCAGAATAACATTTGGGACGCATTTTCATGGGAAGAACTAGCCTCTTGTCGATGCCCTCGCGCTGTTGGAGTCTCTAAATTCTGACGAGCGAAGCGAGTCAGAGAAACCGAGGCGCTTTGCGCTGAGGGCCTCTTGACAAGTGATCTGAATTATATATTCATGAGATCCGATTTCCTACTGAATTATGCATGTCTAGACCGCAGCGATTGTGTGTGTGTACGCGTGTGTTCGGGATTGCCCAACTAGGCTAGTCTGCAAGCACAAACCCTAATTTGACACTTTATCAAAAAATCATTGTGCCTTGAGAGAAGCCTAGCCCAGCTATCTACTGGTACCTACTGGTTGTACCAATATAGGTCAGGAGCAGCTATAGTACGTGGCATATGGTAGTCTTATAGTGCACACTCTCTTTTACGACTGACCAGGGTTTGTGCTTGCAGACTACAACTAGGCGGCCAGTCTCGCTCTCACGGAGGGAATTCGCACAGAGCGGTAGATATTACGTCATAGTAGCTCTCTCTGATTGGATGACTTTCACCGAACTCTGCTGGGTCGGAATATTCGCCAAACAATGTAAAACATAAGAAATTCAGATCACTTGTCAAGAGGCCCTCAGCGCAAAGCGCCTCGGTTTCACTGACTCGCTTCGCTCGTCAGAATTTAGAGACTCCAACAGCGCGAGGGCATCGACAAGAGGCTAGGGAAGAACATACCCCAAGGACATTTCTAGAGGTAATGATTTCCGGGACACTACCGAAATCGAGCCAGAAATTGAAGTGCTCCGCGGGACTTATGTTTATTAAATTTATCCCACAGTACTATCAAATAGTCCTCGTTGGTTTGAATCAATATCATTATTGTATCAAGTTTATCTCATTAATCATCTCTTAGGTGTAAGAGGATAAAAAGCCAATCGAAATTTCTCCGAATCATGTCCCTACAAGGAAAAGTAATGATAACCTCTAATAGTCCCAAACGGGCATATCCTTGTTCGTCATTTCCAGCAAGTATTCAAATTTACATTGATTTTCTGGAATTTTCTAGCAGAGGGAGTGTTATTCGATGTTTTCCTTTCTTCTTTCTTTTTTCTTACGTTCAATAGAATTTACCTTGAGTTATTAAAGGAGTTGAATTCTCTCTTTGAAACCCAATAAAAAATGTTTTGATTTCATCGATGGTGGGTCCAGGATTCTTTGATTGGAAGGGGAGGGGTTCACGAGTCAGTAAAAAAAAGATCTCTGACTTGAATCCCTCCTTTAACCAACCTGGTAGTCTACATGTTTCTAAACTACGTGGGAACGAAAGCATTGGAGATTTAGTAGTTGTCTACCGATCCCCACCCCCCCCCAACCTTTCCAAACTCTATTCTGAATTCATTCTGTACGAGCCGCCGTTGTATACCGCTATAGAATCTAGCGGTGTCCAGCCTTCAACAATCCGTTTTTCCAATACATGACAATCTTCTGCGGTCGATTTTGATTTCAAAATGAAAACAAAGTATTGCACATTTGGTATAAATAAATTGGTGACGTCATTCTGTAATTTGGGAAAATTGATGGATATGGTATAGGGTGTATTTTGAGTCGCCAATGTATCAAATACAGCGTAGCGTGGGTGTCTCTTTCTCTCCCCCTCTCTCTCTCTTCAGCTCTGTATTTTTACCCCGTTACTTTTCTTTTCTCTTTCTATCTTTCTCTCATCCGATGACCCGAACTAAACGAAAACAAAAACAAATCAAATCAAAACAAAGAGACACAAACATAAACAAAGCTCAAACCCTTCTCCAGGTGGTATACGTTTAGGCTGGACGCTTATTATCATGCCAATTGGAATTGTTTTGACATGTGAAGATCGTTCAACCTATTTTTCTACCAATGGTAATGTGCTGAACGACAGATGCAGTCAATCATCACTGTTCTAAAAAGGGAACATGAGGAAAGAAAACATGTTTTTCGTGAATATAGTGCCGTGCTAAAAAGCTTTGGGGTTCAAAGTATCGAACTAATTTGACTCATTTCGTGGTAAAATAAAGCTCGAATAAAAACCTAGCGCATGAATCTAAGAAAACATTTGTTCATGAACAGTGCCGAGCAAAGTTTTGGGTCCATGGTTAAAGGCTGCACCTCCCTGCATGGTCACTGAAAGGTGGTTATCTCATCAAATCAGCTCTCAATTAACATAAGAAAAAGAGGACAATGGGGGACCAACGTTCACCAGTATTAAAGGTATTACAAAGTTTTGGTATGGGGTCATGAATTTGGTTCAAATTAACATATTGGAAGCATATGCGTTCCTACAATATACATTGATCGTTGTCGCGGTTGAAATCGAGTCTAACGTTATGAAATTATAAACAATAAACTCTTTAGGTTGTATAGCTCCCTCTCAAGGTCAAGATATTAATTTAGCTATGAAACAATGTTTCTTGACTAAAATCCCAACTACATATTCTGAGATGTTCATGGTCGCAGCTAACATTATACGGCCATAGGCGCTATTTTAAATTTATCTTAATTTACCGGGAGCACCGGTAAATTTTGATATTAAATTTTTCTCGAAAACAGAAGTGTTTTAGGGGCTAATTGTTTTAGTGCTTAAAATACATCCACAGGGGCATCCAAATATATCAACATTATAAAGATTCACTATCCACCCTATTTTCAAAATTTCCCAAAACTTTGTATTACCTTTAAGGCACTGTTTACTATATAGGGCACAAGTAGCTATAAGTAGTGCAGTGGGGCTTTAAAGGTATGTACATATGACTCATTACGTGGTACAATAGTTCGAAGATAAATTCCACAACAATCTAATACCGCAACAATAAGAGTTATAGAATACGGATGTCGGTTTATAATTGTAAGGAGTTTGAAATTGAAAAGATAACAATAAATGGAGTCACGAAAGAGGAAAACTGTGTAAACCACAAGGTAATCACAACAGTTTACAACGTGCAACTAAATTGTGATTGCCTGAGTTTTAAACTGTCTCTCTATTTGGTTTGATGATCGCTGTGCAAATTGATGAAATTTGACATTGACCCTTGAATTACACCCAGAGGCTTCTTTTCAACACATGTTATCAGGTAACTTTTGTCATCAATTCCTTTTCTCTTTTTCTTTGTCTTTTTCTTTTCCTTCTTCTTTCTCTTGATCTTCGACTTCTTTCTCCTTGTTTTCTTGTTCATTTTCTCCTCTGCAAATTCAAAATATTAGGCATGGCGTTTACTCATACATATTCCCCTATTTTGTTAATCATTCCTTTTGCTGTTATGTGGAATGTGTATTTAATGTTAAGGATGTTATTGTCACTTATTATTTATTTTTGTTGGACGTTGGCGATCAAGTTTTCTGTACGACGTCTGTGTCTGTCCTTCTTTTCATTTCGTTCTTTCTATACTTTATCGGTCTCTCTCTCTCTCTCTCTCCCTCTCTGCCTCATTTTACCCCATCTCTGTCGTCTCTCTGTCTATTTCTATTTATATCTATATCCGTAACATCTCCATCGATCACTGTCATTTTTCTTTCATATTATTTCCCAAGAGATAAATAGAAGTTATCGGCACGGCGCCATATTTTGTCATCATGACGTCATTCATATGTATGACTTATTTCTCTTGAAAAATTGTTTCTGTTTAGAGGGCTACTTATATCCACGATTACTGCGATTTGTAAAACCATTATTAATGAGAGGTAAAATTAAATGAGATACTTGAGAAAAACAACGCACTTGCTCCATTTACAACAAGACCGAGTTTCTAACGAAGGCTAAGTCCTTGCTGAATTAGCAATGTCACTCTGATGTAGTGTCGAACAACTTTGCCATTCGTTCCAACACACACAACGGCAGAAATTTACTTTTTTCCAATATGAAATACTCAGGAGGGTGTTTTATTTTGAGAGGACCTGTAATAATACACTCTCCATAATAACATTTATGAGTAGTGCCCCCAAGGGAGAAGGTTCTTCGGAGAAAAATTGAAATTTAGTGATATTTTTGTACACGAGATTGACGAGAAACCGGAGTTATTCGTAACTACGTCACAATCCATAAGCAAAATTGCCAATACGAGATTCGCATAGCTGTAGTAATATTCATAACTTTGTTATTAAAGCTCCGATCTATCTAAAACTTTCGCCATTCGGTTCCTCTTATTTTCCTCCTTTCATACAAATGAACTTAATACAACGGTTGGGTTGCACTTTCATGAGATGGCGCGTTATGCACATGGTTCGAGATAGATTCTCGATTTATTTGCTTTTCTTTACTTATTAGTCACTTTTCATGCCTTTCATACCAAAAACCGCTTCACAAAATCCTTTACAATGTATATGATAATAGACTATTCACCACAGATTTTTTATTTACATACAACACGATTGAACTACTTAAAAACTCACCCAAGGCAATTTCAATATCCCTTTGCGTCACCCATTGAAGTATGCGATTATGATAATGACGTGACGTGTTGCGTTATCCGAATATGATTTCTATAGGACATACAAAAGGTATTGACATTTCCTTAGAGTTGATATTGTCGAAAATAGTTGCTATCATGTTATGGGTTTTTGGTTCTCTCACTCATTGTGCCGCTGGGCTCCAACTGCCGTCAACACATTCAGTTTTAAAACTATTATTAGAATCTGGAAATTTGCTGGTTTCAAGTGCATTGAGAGACCATAAATAAACTAATTGGAAGCAAAGTCAGTCATAAGCATGAACGATCACGTCATATTTCCCATAAGGAAGTAGGTCAAAGTAGGAGATGGTTCAGTGGTAGAGCAGTGGTCTCGCACCCGGGAGGTCCCGTGTTCGGAACCAAGTCGTTGCGCTAGTGCTCGTTGGTAATTTTGCGTACAACGTCATAGGTTTTGACGATTATCGGTGGATTTGGAATAGATTCGGTGGTAAGACTGGGCTATCGAATCAATATAACCGACGATTAATGAACGACTGTACTGCGAAAGACGAAAACAACAGGGTAGGCTCAATGGATGCGTTTAATTGGAAAGCGTTTAGGACCTCCCTTGGGAACGCCATACAGGTCAAGTGCACTGTTCTGTAAAAAGCCTGTCCCAAAAGAATAGTGGTCACGCGCAATATAGATTAGCAGCCCCAATGAGGAGGACAATTCGCCATCCGTTGTGCGTTTATGAATAATGATAATAATATCCAGTAGTAAACTTAGGTTTATCCATCGTAACACACAACTTTGATGTAAGTTTTGATCATAGTTTGAAATTAAATGTTCGTATTACATGTATGTATTGACCGTAGCCCATCCACCCCTCCCAATGTTTTGAACCCTGTTATATTTGCTTTAACCAAAAACCAATCTTAGAAGATTAAATCATACACTGAAGTCACAATTCAGTATGCTTCTTACGTATTAACGTATCCGTCCTATTCCCCTAAGGT
Organism: Strongylocentrotus droebachiensis; assembly: GCA_035222895.1. Lineage (NCBI taxonomy): Eukaryota > Metazoa > Echinodermata > Echinoidea > Camarodonta > Strongylocentrotidae > Strongylocentrotus > Strongylocentrotus droebachiensis. Next base: position 72,828 of record JAVYIG010004817.1, read on the forward strand.
TTCAAATTTACCGCCGTAGATTGCTAATCTGCGTAATGCCTCTCCACATTTTGAACGTTGAGTAAGTTTTTTTTTCGGTACCCCCCCCCCCCCCCCCTGGATGTTTCAAACATTACTACCGACGTTGTGTATGAACAATCTCTCTCTGTTTTGAATGAATGGGTTATCCCAAACTCCCTCAACTCTATATTTTTGTTCACCCCCCCCCCCCCCGATTTTTCAAAAGTACCTGACGACATAGGATGGCAAACAATGTAATGCCCAGAGATGCCAACCTCTTGACACAAAAAACAACAGACTAAGTATCCTAAAATATCAGATTTTGGAGAGAAAAATCAGATTTTCACGAAACTTTGACACTACCACTGGCCCGTCGGCCCCGGGCCAGTAAAATTTCAGAAAAATGTTTGCTCTTTCATTAAGATTTAATGAGAAAATTGTAAAGCCATTTTTTTGTTGGGGTTGCGGGGGTTTACTATGATGTTTCTATCCGATTCCGCCGTTTTTTGTTTTTGTTTTTTAAAGATGAAAAATATTATTTTAAGAACGTACTGCACTCTTATTATCGTAATAGATACGATTTAATCGTACTGGTTGGCATCTCTGATATTATGCCTCTTCGTTTTTAATGAAAGGCTGCTACTTCACCCACCTTGTTTTAAACATAAGGTGCTAATCAAAGAAATTTGTGAATGCTTTGAACATATTAAAAGACTTGCTTTCCTCGTACCACCTTCAATGCCCCCCCCCCCCCCCGCCCGATGCCCGATGTATCAAACCGAACTTCAGACGTTACAAGATGCTAATAAAATGTAATCACTCTCCGTTTTTAAAAGGATTGGGTATCTTTGTCTCAGATTCTAAACAAAATCACTGAGTTAGCTCATGCTGCAATCACTATTATAAACCTTTAGGTCAGTTAGGAATCCCATGACGTTTATACTAAAGCCGATTGACCATCTGATTATCAAGATATTTAAGATTGGAATTCGGAATTTCACTACAGTTTATTGGGGGAAATGAGTATGGTAAAACCGGTCACGAAAAGATTTTTACTTTTTAGAGGCACTTCGTGATCATTTTGAAGCGCAATTGGTTTAGGGCTTCAACATAACATTATATTACAGACGGTAGGGCCATGCATCTCAGATTTGGCATTGTCAAACAATGCCTTATAATGAAAAGTTCTTCTTGTGCCCTCTTCACTCCCATGCGTTCACAGTCGCCAGTGTCGAGCAAAACCCATTACACCATGCAATTTGCGTCGCCTCCACTTATCGGTGCCCTCTCTTATCCACTCATCTCTCTCAACATCAAATCAATTTGTAGCCCATGGCTAAAACAGAAACGCATCAACACCAGTAAACATGATCGCCATGGTAAACAAGGACCAGGAACCGAAAACAAAAGAGATAGAGAGAGAGGGGGAAGGGGGTGGGGGAGGGCTAGGGGCGGGGTAGGAGAGGGGTAGGAGAGGGTGAATAAAGATAGATGCACGACTCGGAGGGAGGTAAACATGATCGCCATGGCAAATGTGACCAGGAACCAAAAATAGAGAGGGAGAGGGGTTTGGGGATGGGGGTAAAGAGAGATATAGTGGTGTAGGAGTGCAAGGGACAAAGTGAGCTTTTAGAGAGTGGTACGAGTGAGGAGAAAGTGTGAGACAGAAGGGGGCAGGGCATGGGTATATAGGACAGAGAATAGAAGGAATGTAGACATGATAGAGGATGGAAAAAGTTAGGAAAAAATAGAGAGCAATACAAGGTGTGGGGATGCCCATTTTAGAAGGAAGTGAAGATGGGGTTGAGGAGAGTGGGAGTGACGAAAGAGTGGGGAGATGAAAGAAGGGGAAGAAAGTAAGAAAGAGAAGGAAAAAAGAGAAGGGGAGAAGGACATGGGGTAGAACAAGATACATGGAAGAGGGTTAGGAGCTAGAGAGTGGGAAAGAATGAGAGGGTGTTGGATAAAGAGAGAGATAGAGAGAGAGAGAGGGGGAAGAGAGAGAGAGAGAGAGAGGGGGGGGGGAAGAAAGAAAGAGAGAGAGAGAGTGAGAGGCAAGGATTCGTATCACTGAGCCTTCAGTGTCTTAGCCCTCCCGGTGAAAATGCGGTGGGAAAAAAATCTGATCTTTTTTTTTATTGAAACCAGTGTCAAGGAAACAGGGGTGGTTATACGACAGTCGATATGGAACACATGAATAATTGGAAAATAGGTTTTATGGGAGAGACTTATTGTCAATGTTCAGTACCAGTTTGCATTATAGGAGGCATAAAACACACCCCACACAAACCCATGATAATACAACTACGCAAGTGGCTCGTGTCCGTGCACTATCTTGAACTTGGATGTGAGTTCTGTACAATGCGCCTTAGTACCTTCAACCTATCATCAGTTTTCAATTATGCAGAACAAGTTCAAGGAGACCTTCAGCAGTATTTATATGCTGTCTTCTGCATCTTTCTCTCTCTCTTTCTCTCTCTCTCTTTCTTTCTATTTCTCTTTCTCTCTCTCCTTCTCTTTCTTTTTATTTTTCTCTCTCTTTCTCTCCTTTTTTGAACAGTCTTGGTTGGTTAATCATGGTACATTGCCAGGGTTCTACTTCCATTTTGGTCTACTCTCCACCCCCCCCTCTCTCTAGTGCTCTGGAACATTACACTATGCGACAAGATTTGAGCCTTGAATTCAGTTTTCGTTCGCTTTCGCTAATTTGAATCGATTATTTTTCTACGGATATTTGCACGCAAAAACGTCGCACAGTACTTGCTATAGCCCACGAAACTATGCACCGCAAACGTTTTGAAGTCATTTATGGACGGATAAGGACGAGATTTAGACAAAATATTCATTAATCCTATTCTTTTAGAAAGGTGGAATTTTCGTTGCTATTCTTTTTCTATTCGCTACATATTTCCTACAAAAGACCTTCTTGCATGATATGCTGGAACACCCCATCATTTGATTTTATTTGATAATATAGCTTAACAGCAAACATCACTTTTAAACATTTTAAAAACCTTTGACAGAGCTAATTCCTTTTGTAATTTATTGAAAATCTTTTCATTTGCCTTTGTTGAAATTTCTGGAACTCGCAGTGCTTTAATTGTATTTATAAACGTTTATTCCTATAGTCATTTACCATTTTTTGTCTGTCGGGGTAACTGGGAACTGTGCGGCATACAAAAAAAGAAAATCTACGAAAATATGTGAAGAAGCATTATCTGGGAACATGAAAAGGGTTCACCGAAACATTTAATCGTTGCCTCAAACTTTTGGGGGGTTTAGAATGATCAGAGATCATTTTATGTCGATATCGGTTTAGCTCGTTTCTTTTTGGTTTCTATATGATTATATAGGAAAACATGCATAAGTGTCACTGTGCACCAACAACAAAACCTTCAGCTCCCAAACGTATTGAATGTTTTCAGATTTGTGAGCATATATTTTATCATCATGAACATGTTTCCTAAAGGTTCATTCGCAAAGAAGACACTCTTTTGCTATATGAGTGTAATAGAAGCAAAAGCGAGAAAAAATGCGTGTGAAAAAAAATTATGTTACGTCTTTAAAAAATAAAGGTCTCCCTCTTGTGTTATTAATTAAACATATGAGTTCGTTCGTTTCTTTTGGGTATGGTGTTATTGTACATAATGTGTCGCACAGTGTTGTTATTCATGTGGTAATTGTGCATTTTACCCTAACCCTACCCCTAACCCTAACCCTACCCTTCAGAAACTGACCGTTTTTCAGCGGGACCGAGTTAGCCGACTCATACTTATACTACTACTACTACCACTACTACTACCATACTACTACTACTACTATATATATCTATATCTGTATATATATGTATATATATATATATATATATATATATCTGTAAAGCGCTTTGAGAGAGCCTTCGACTATGACTATTACTAATAATACTACTTCTACTATTATCAGATAAAACAGGAGTGGACAGAACATGATATGAAAAACTTGTTTAGATAGGGCAAGACTGAAAACATAACATATACTAAAGTAAGAAAGAAAGGGGATGAAAACAGATGCAGACAACACAATAAAGAAAATATTAAAGAAACATGAGTGCAACGTACAGAACACTTGTCCCTAAATATTTGCCATATAAGAAAGAAATGACCAGACACACCAATTGCATATTTACTTGTTGTTTTAATAAATGTAAATCAAACACACTTTAACAATAAAGGTATAATGTAAACATACAATTGTGAAATATATAGCACACAGGGCATCATCCATATGCATGAAATATTCAAATGATTCTATAGTGTTTTATGAATGTTTTATTTTTCTTCCCCAGATTAGAGTTAGATAATAAAGACAAAGGGTAAACCTGACGCTAGGGAATTGTAACTTAAAAGATAACTAAACAACCTTCTTGTGTAAGTGTTTTGCGATGAAGGTAAGACCGAGGCCTATATTAATATACAACAACTAATTTACTGTTGAAAGTGGGGTAAAAGTACACTTTCCTGACGAAAAAGATGCCTGCAATTGTCAGGAACAGTAAGTTTGGTAATTCTCATTCCTTCAAAGTTAGAAAGAGGTGACACATATCAATTTTTTTCCAAAACATATTATGAAATATGACATTCTTGTCTATTATAACAAATTAAAAAAAGTAATCAATCAGTCACTCCAACTGCATTCCTGTACTTTCAGTAGATTAAAGCAAACATGACGTTCGATTTGAATAATGTTAGCAAATGCTTGAGGCATTCAAAACAATCTTTAGTCATCAGTTAGTTTGTCAAATAATTCCCTTGATATCTAATTATGTTTAGCTTTAAAGCAGTCGGCGCATCTTAACATATGATTGCAATTCAGATTAAGAATGCAACAGACCAGTCTAGGGTTAAACAAATGGAAATTAATCTTTTTGATGTTACAGAGGCCTGGAGGCTTCAGGTGTTAACACAAAAAAAAATCTCTCCCTCTTTTTCAAAAAGTGGAGCATTTTCCTACCATCTATGGTCAAGTATCTTAGGATTTCGAATGATTTGTTTGGAGGCTTCAAATCAGTATTCAATCAAGCTTTTTTTTAAATCTTACAAGCAATGTGATCAGACAAATTTTGTCACCAAAAGTATAGATGTCAAGTGTTATATCAAGAACAAATGAAGTAATAGAAAGTACTCTACACAGTACAAACCATAGCTCCTACTGAGTTTGTTAAAAATTGTTAACAGAAAATGAAGTCTCCAAACCGACAAATATGAACACCCTGTTCTCAAAGAAAGAGAGGCGATCACAAATAAAACGTCATGGGCAGTTTTCGTTGAATTTCTTAAATTCATCAGAATGAAAAGAGAAACCTTACTGGCCCTTTTTGTTCAAAACTGATAGATAGACAAGTACATATATATGATGACTTTGCAAGTATGTCCAATCTTAATAGAATTAACATTACAAACACTCAAGTTGTATGGATTAGGTAGAAACAAGAAATTACAGATTGTTATAAATCCAAACTCCAACCACTACTAGACTACTCAGAAGTGTACAGGTATATCACTTGTTAAATTTACAGGTAAATTGTAAGTTTATATAACTTCAATTTAATGATGGCTATTTGAAAATTTCTGCTGTTTCCATAATGAGATACAAGTGATTTGAAAAATCAGAATACTTCTTGAAAAACTGCAATATTTTGGTTCACCATAGAGGTACTCCTAAAACCCATCATCAAAATGTTTTCCTCCTCGAAACAAATATTTCCTCTGAATTTGAACAAAATTGATGAATACAAATTGATGCTACAAGTTGATGCTACAAGTCTGAAAATGGTAAATGTTGGTAGATGAGCATTAAAGTTTATGAAGAATATCAGTAAGTGTGCACTATATATTCCATGGAAAAGTTCAAATAGCCTAACATGCTTGCCCAAAACCATTGTTCATTTCGTTGCATCTCCTAAATGATGACTTGAAAAAAAAATGTAGCAGAAGTTAATATCTTTAGGAATTAAATGCTAACTGCTTCAGATATATTAGATAATGAATTAGTCATTGTACATTCCAGATCCATAACAACATCCATATTTGAATAAATTGTTCATCTTCCGGTTGATATAGTGGTTGACATTAATAACTTAATAATTAATTAGACAAAGAAATATAATAATAATAATAAACCATCCTTATATAGCGCATATCACAACAATAAATTTAAGTCCCTATATGCGCTCAGAAAAAAGAAAAGAAGGGATAATAGCAGACATGAGGGAAAAGAAGAGAAAGAATAACTGCTTTGTCATAACATTGTACTAATTTAACAAACGAATAAATGTGTCTTTAAGAGACTCTTGGATTTTCTACTGTATGAACCTGGTTAAGATGACCAGGTAATTTATTCCATAACTCTGCAGCTGCCAGTTAAAAAGATCTCGCACTATAGTAATTTGTTGATAAACTAAGGAGGATTTTGACTGAGAGCGCAGGTTTCTTGCCGGGTGATATTTGTTTATCAATTGTTGTAAGTAATCAGGGCCTAATCCTTGCATGCACAAGAACACCAATGTCAAAATCTTAAAATCAATTCGTTGTTTTACTGGAAGCCAGTGTAGTTTTTCTAAATCTGAGCTAATGTGATCATGAAGTCGAGTGCGAGTAATCAACCATGCCGCAGAGTTTTGGATTCTTTGCAACTTCTGAATGTCATTATCAGGAAGACCATATAAGATACCATGACAAAAATCAAGGTGAGAAACTATATGAGCATGAACAAGTCTTTATGTGGACCTCTTTGAAAGAAAGGGAAGAATTTTCCCAATCTTATGCAAAGCAAATGATGCTACTTTGCAGATATGATTCACATGAGCTGACAGTGTCAAATGTTCATCTAGTCGAGGTTTCGAGCTGAGTTCGCTGAATGTATTTCAGCAAAGCAAATGATGCTGCTTTGCAGATATGATTCACATAAGCTGACAATGTCAAATGTTCATCTAGTCGAGGTTTTGAGCTGAGTTCGCTGAATGTATTTCAGTGCAAAGCAAATGAAATGGTATCGATCCGTTTTTCAAGTCCATCTCCCTTAAGAATTGGCGAAATATGAGCCTCCTTCAGTGAATCAGGAAAGCGTCCAAAACCAAGTTTGGAATCCTTGTGATGACTGGAGCTAATTCCTTGATGCATTCCTTGAGGAAATATGTTGGAATCGGGTCTAACTCGCAGGTAGAGGATTTGAAATGTGAACACTGCTTGGAATTCATCAAACTGAAAGCTAGTCTTCTGTGCCCCATAAAATGGTCCTCATTGATGTTCCCCTTCACCTGGCTACTTATTCTTTCGTAGGCCTCGTTTGTCTGCAAAAGAAAAAAATCAAGAACAAAATTTGAAAAATTATTCAAGATTTATCCTGATAAGCATAAAAAACTAATTTCTGCATTTTCAATGAAATGGAAGATATCTTGATCAAAAATATTGATACACACAATTCAGAGAGCAAATGAATGTAATGTCATACATACAACAGCTAATTGACTATTAATAGTTGTGACTAATATATGTCCACAAGTCCATGTAAAGTAATGAAAATAATTCCCAAAATAAGGAATGGAATGTGATCCTGTAAATCATTTGGATAAAACAGGTATTGTATATAGCCATGCAATTGCAATCTACTCTGGAAAGATGTTACAAGAACAAAGAAACTAGAAAGCACAATAATAAGGCAGCTGCATTTAAGTGCTGCATTTAAAAAAAAAAATTGTTTTCCACTTTTGAGAAATATAGCAGTGCCATTCATTTCAAAATTTGGAATATCTTTGTTGTTGTGGTGTAAAATATAATGTTCATGATAGTAGATCATCATGGTAACACCAAGTGTTATTGTCAACACGGTCCCAGGGAAGACTACTATCACTGGTCAAAAGGAGGGGAAAATTTTATGCAAAAAGACATATTTATTGATAATATATACAGTGGGACATCATTCACTATGGAAAACTTTCTTGTTAATTTATTGTTTGTGTAATCCTGACAGAACAGAGTTAATTTACTGGTCCCAAAGAGTTTGATAAAAGGAAGGCCTCTGCATATTGACAAACATTAAAGGTTTACCACATTATTGTTTGAAAAATACTCACAACTTCTCTAAAACACCCTCATTTTGTCTTCTATGCAAACATTTGACTTATCATAGCCCTTTCCATGGCACCTCTCATGTCTTCTTCATCGCTTTTAGAAAGGAGCCTCCTTTTTCTCTGAAAACAAAAAAAGAAGAAATATGACAATGTAAGATTTGGTATTCCCTTGGTCGAGTTTAGTTCAGCAAAAAGTAAATGAAAAGTAAAGCACCATCCTCTTCCTCAGAGAAAAGTTGATTAAACTTCTCGGTTATCTCCTGAACAGAAGAACCAGTGCAAAGATATTTTCTGTCAATGCCACTTGTTGTCACAGGAGAGTATGAATTAGATTCAATAGAATGTCTTATTTTGCCATCATTTTCTCAACAAGTATTCATCATAATTTTGATATAATTTCAGGGTACATATTGCAAATGAAATAAATTGTGTTCAACTTTTCAAGATCTGTTGAAGTGATTTACTTTACCTTAATCACTTGCTTCCCGTCTTGATGTTTGGCGTTCTGCTCACGATCTAATTGCATCTTGGCGACAACATCACTTCGTGGGCTCCATTAATTTTGTCAGCAAAATAAGAATGAAGTCGTCCCGTAGCATTTTTAGTTTGGGCCAGCTTACTGATGCTTCATGCCTTAGTTGATCTAATTCAAATACAGAAAAGTGAGAATAGAGAAAGGAAAAAAATATCATAACATACATGCACATATCTTACATTAACGTATCCTGCAATTTGAAAAATAGTTGTGGATATACTTCACCACAAGAAAGACAATATGATAATGTTAATCATGAGTACCTGATAGTAATACAATGCTTACACATCACTGGCAATGCTCTCTCTTTAAGTGTAGCAAACTTTGCAAAGGACCTCTTTACGGGTTCTGTCTCTAATTGTCATTAGAGGACATCAAACAAAAGCATTTCTCTCAGTATTTTTCTCTTGATACCCATTAACGACTAAGAATTGAATTGAATATGAAAAATTAGCAAAAGATGGAAATATTGATAATCAGGTGACATGAGGAGGTATTCAACAATAAAAACAATACATGTGCACTTTATGAATTAAAAAAAGGAAACCATGTTATATATGGTACATGTTTTAATAGTGTACAGTAAATACTTTACACACCTGTAATTCCTGTCATTGAAAAGGTTTTGCAAGGCTCCAGATGGTGTACTTATTTATTTTAGGCAGTGCATCAAGTTTCTTTCTTTGCTTTGGCTTTGGCATTTCTGGTCTGTAGCATGAAACAAAGCAAATGACACTTTTATTCATACCTGTTATACAGAAATCATATTTCTTTCTTAAGTTTTTCATTATTTACTTGCCTTGTTAATATAATGAAACAAAATACACATTACAATGATTTTTCTTTCTTGTATGTTCCAAGGGAAATAATAGAAAACAATATAAAAATATGGTTAAGAATTATCTTAAATCATTGAAATGCAATAATGAAATAGTTGCCAATGGAAAGAGAAAATTATTTAGGCAAGACAACATTTGTAAACATCCAGTCACATTGTCTAACAGTCTATCAGATGATTTAACATTCTAACAAATAGAATCCACTTCATTATAGAATTTTCTAACAGAAGTGTAATTATATAATGTGTTGTCGATTACTAACCTTGCATGAATTTTTTTCTCTCGTCCTTGCTCATCCCATGAACCGCAGAGAGGTGATTAGACAATCGGGTCAAGTTTATGCCTGTACATAGTGGGCAGTCTTTCGGTCTTTCCTGAAAACTGCCACCCTCACTTCCCGAATGCTGTGTTCTCTTTGTATGGGAATCCTACAGGAAGAAAATTGAATTGATTGAATTGGTAATGCTTTTCATATGTTAACAATTTTTTTCATCACATATAAATAATTATTAAAACAATTTAGTTATGCATGCTCTGAATAAAAAATGAGGCTCGTTAAGATGCCCAGCATATGGATCGAGGAAAACAAATTAATGTAATTTCTAATATTACTGATATTATAGCATGGAGGCGATTCATGTGAGTTCCTTTTTTACACACTGTTTGAAAAGTAGTAGTTTTCCTGATTTTCCTTTTTTTTTTGTGCCAACAAGGGCATATTGGCTAATAATGTGGATAATCTTATTACGCATATACAATTGTTATTGTGCAAAGACCACTTGCTTGTTTCTCATTGCTGATTCTGAAATTTAACAAATTATCATTCCGAAGCAAAAACACATGTAAACATGGCTCGTATTCCTTTTGTAATAATCTTTTGGATTAACAAAAGTATCATAACAAATTTAGCATCGCACAAAAACAAATCAAATTGGAAGTATGCTTTACTTAGCACGTGCAGCAAGAAAATATTTTTTTGAAATCAAATCAAATTGAATTGACTGTAGGCCTACCTTCCTGAAAAGAAATTCTGATAGATTACATCTGTAAGAGGGTCGTTGCAGCTAGCTTTCAGTGAACCATGCGTGACCTTCACCCCGCTTATACTAGGTAAGCAGGGCTTAGTGTTTAAATTGTTATATTTGATAAAATTGCTCTGTTTTGTTCATATCCTGGAATTAGTATAACTATAGACTCTATAAGGCTTATGAATATGTTCAAAGAACATGATGTTTATCGAAAATAATATCGCTAGTGACATTCGTTTGTCTCGCAATGTATGGTCAACAAGGGATCTAAAAGATCACGACATACATACATACATTGCGAGACAAACGAATGTCACTAGGGATATTATTTTTGATACGTTATATCCGCAATGAGTAAAGCAACATGATATTTGTTTACAGAAAGTTGTAATTTAAGAATAATGTTACGTTATAGCGGTGTGCCCAGACAAAATGAAGGGCACCAACTCAACTCCTCAGGCTGATATTGTCATCTGTGTTGTCCGAAGTCTGCATGCCCCCACTCATTCCGGCTACTTGTCTCAATTCACCCCCTCCCAAAACTCTCATCAAATTTTGAGCAAGAACATTTTTAATTTCTACAACTACAAGAAAAGGTGGCAGTGCAGTGTCATTTTTGTCTTTTGACATTTCAAAAACAAATGTACATTGTACCCACGCAGCACACTCATTCAATTTACACGCAGTTCATGATTGTTTTTACATGAAAGACACCTATACATGGCACTTTAATCTGGGAAATCCTTGTAAGCTGTACTCAAAGTTTTAATTAGGCATTCCAATTTCTAGTTAGGTCTAAATCTTACTCACACAGAAATGGACATATGGGCCAACGCTACTTGGCCAACAACTAAACAAGATTTAACGATACACTCAACATTGTAGACCGAATTTTTCTGTCTCTTTCGTTCGTTAGCCTCTGATTTGGGTAAGGTCGGCTCTCTCTTTAGAGACAGAATAGCCCTATACGCTGTAGTGGCCGCGCGTTTGTACTAAGAAACGTTACACAAAACTTGGCCAAACTTAACCCCTAATTTTGATATTTTACCGGATGCATATCCGATGTATTTATACTCCTAAATTTTCTATATAACTAACTACTTCGGTTCCACTTACCAACTTGACTACTTGAATCCGTTTAATGGTCCCTTTTCAGGAAATTATGGGTCAAGATCGACATCCATGAAGAAAATCTTGCAGCCGGGTCGCGTCTTTCTTTCTAGTCTACGCCGAAGGCAAAATGATTATAACGGAAAAACTGTGCACGAGCTGACATGCACAGTTTTTCCGTTATAATCATTTTGCCTTCGGCGTAGACTAGAAAGAATGAGACCCGGCTGCAAGATTTTCTTCATGGATGTCGATCTTGACCCATAATTTCCTGAAAAGGGACCATTAAACGGATTCAAGTAGTCAAGTTGGTAAGTGGAACCGAAGTAGTTAGTTATATAGAAAATTTAGGAGTATAAATACATCGGATATGCATCCGGTAAAATATCAAAATTAGGGGTTAAGTTTGGCCAAGTTTTGTGTAACGTTTCTTAGTACAAACGCGCGGCCACTACAGCGTATAGGGCTATTCTGTCTCTAAAGAGAGAGCCGACCTTACCCAAATCAGAGGCTAACGAACGAAAGAGACAGAAAAATTCGGTCTATCAACATTGCAGTTAACTAGATTACATAATGCCTTTACATTCAGTTTACACTTTTCTCCTGGCCCATTTTGATGATAGAACTTAAAATGACATTGAACATACTTAGATACTTACCCATGACATGATTCAGTATTAAGTTAGATCAACTTAACGTCTTGCTTCTGAGCAGATGAGATATTTATCGCACGATGAAGCATCGCATGAATGGTACATGGTACGCGTACATAATGGCCGACGCTCAGGTAATCGTGCCCCCAATTATATGTACTATGCCCCACCTATCGACGCATAGTACATAGGATATTTGATAGTCATTATGCACCTAAGCGCACACTACCCAAACATGTGGCATAGTTCAAACAAAAAGGTGCACGATTCAAAAAATTAGGGCATAGTTCCCCAAAAAATGCACACTACATAAAATTTTGGGCACAGTTCATACAGTTTTTGGTGCAAAGTACATTGAGATATCTCTCTCTCTCTCTCTCTCTCTCTCTCTCGCTCCCTCTTCCTTTTTCTGGCTGTATATATGTATGTATATTTCTCTCTCTCTCTATTTCTCCCTCTCTCTGACTCTCTCTTTCTCTCTCATGACCCCAACATACTTATGAACTGATCTGCTAGTTTCACCATACCTTGCATAGAACATCTCTCCCGGATTCAGCAGAAAGTTGGGTAACCTCCTAATATTCAAGAAAAGAATATACGCATACATGATATCTCCCTATAGAAATAGAAATATATCGATAGGACCTAAGTTTCAGATCATTTAGGATTTGTCCCATAGCTACTTATCATAAAAGTAACCCTATATACTCATAGACGCCACTTTGGATGATACCATGGACCTATACTGCGATACCTACTGGCGGCGGGGTAACTAGGGGATATCACTTTAGCAGCATCGGGGGTACGTATTCCTATGGCGAGAAATATGTGAAGAACAAGGGAAACGCTCTCGGCGGTCTCGCCTGCATAACGCAATTCAATATGATAAACCAGAACGTCAATGACGTACATTGTAGTGCTCATCCGCATCTCGCAACAACAAATATCGTGGTACACTTTTGAACTGGTCAAAAAATAAAAATGTGATGCCCTGGAAGGGACATAATTTCATTTCATTTGCATAAAGTACCATAAATAATCAATGGAGCAAAATCTCAAAATTCTGTGTAGAAGTTTAGTGTTCCAAATTTAGCTCTACCAGATAAGGCAAACCAAATCAAAATCGGTCAAGAAATGAGGGAGAAGAAGCAATTTTTGTTATTTTTGGAATAAATTTGCATAAATTACCATAATTAATTAATGGAGAACAATTTCAAAATTCTGTGTAGACCTTTAGTGTACCAAAGTTAGCTCTACGATATAAAGCAAACCAAATCAAAATCGGTCGAAATATGAAGGAGAAGAAGCATTTTGTGTGATTTTTAAATTATTTTTGGAATAAATTTGCATTATTATCATAATTAATCAATGGGAGTAAAATCTCAAAATTCTGTGTAGAAGTTTAGTGTTCCAAATTTAGCTCTACCAGATAAGGCAAACCAAATCAAAATCGGTCAAGAAATGAGGGAGAAGAAGCAATTTTTGTTATTTTTGGAAAAAATTTGCATAAATTACTATTATTAATTAATGGAGAACAATTTCAAAATTCGGTGTAGAAGTTTAGTGTACCAAAGTTAGCTCTACCAGATAAAGCAAACCAAATCAAAATCGGTCGAGAAATGAAGGAGAAGAAGCATTTTTTGTGATTTCAAATAAATTTGCATAAATTAGCATAGATAATGAATTTCACGATTCTGTGTACAAGTTTTAAATCCCCTTCCTAGCCCTATCATATGAAACAATCAGAATCAAAATCGGTTGAAAAATAACGAAGCATTTTGAAAATCTTGATGATGATGCCACAACATAGTCCAAGTCTGTTGACCTGAAATGACCTTTGACCTTGACTTTGTGATCTGAAATTCTACTCACATGATTGGGGATACTTGATTACCCTATAGTCCAAGTTTCATTGACTCAGAACTTATACTTTAAAAATTATATCAAAAATTCAAAAACTTAACCTTAGGTTAAGTTTTCGATGATGATGCTACAACATAGTCCAAGTCTGTTGACCTGAAATGACCTTTGACCTTGACTTTGTGATCTGAAATTCTACTCACATGATTGGGGATACTTGATTACCCTATAATCCAAGTTTCATTGACTAAGAACCTATACTTTAAAAATTATATCAAAAATTCAAAAACTTAACCTTAGGTTAAGTTTTTGATGTTGACGCCGTCGCCGTCGCCGCCGCCGCCGTCGCCGCCGCCGTCACCGGAAAAGCGGCGCCTATGTCTCGCTTTTTGCTACGCAGGCGAGACAAAAATGAGGCAGAAAGAGAGAACGGAAGCGGAGAGGTGCAAGACGTAAAGAAGAAGAAAAAGGAAAACGACCCCGCTCAGTACCCTTCCCTAAGGCAATTGAAATATTTCTTCGCATTTCATTTAAACCAAATATTACCGGTGCCCCACCCCCGACACCATAGTTTTTTCAATGGCTGAACCCAAGTTCGCCCAACGCCGCGACTGCGAAGAGCAGCAGAAAGTGACTTTACGCCCTTGAGGCTTGACACTACCAAAAATGTCATGTCACTGTCGAACGCCAGGAATTCGTTAATAATCTTCACTGCATCTATAATCGTATATATCTGAGATCTAATGACAAGTCGAGGCTAACATCAATGTACGACTCGACAATGAATATGACCTGCAGTTCTCCATAAGTCCTTCCGTTAAACTTTAAAGGTTACTTGAAATATAGTATTGCCTTCGAGACGTATGAATATTTACGGGTCAGAAAGAAGAGAGGTGATATATTTGCTTCAAGTTCATCCGAACTGTGCCATTGGCCACACGTTGCTTGGGTAAAAGCAAGGACCTACCTTGGGTAAAGTCACTGCCTTGAGCACGGATGCATCGTGGCTTGTACGTTACTTGCACCAGCGACAAATGCTCCGCAATCAAGTCCAAAGTGACTTGTTAAACCTACCCCTAAAGCAAAACTAAAATGCAATTATACAAATGATGACAATGACGATGGGAGCGGACATGTGACCAGGCATGTACCGTGTAACTAGACCATAAGCACTTTCTAATGACCAGGAAAGAGCACTTATGACCGGTCCCTAATATGAAAGTCAAGTTTTGATCTACATGTATAAGGACCTTCGACAGGATTTTATAAAAGAAATAATACCCATCGTATATATTAACGGGTGTAATTATTCACCGTGGTACAGTACCCTCGTGAGAGACCTGACATCCTCGGCTATCGGTTTGTCAAGAATAGAACGGTTCTTACTAACACCCTCGCTGATTAGCGATACAGAGATCATGCATGTAATCAGTCCTTATCTTCTGTGTGTCACTAGACAGCAGTGAACGGGTGGCGGAGTCGCTGTCCGGAGAGACAACGCTCCGGGGCCAGGGGAAATTTTTGTCTCGGTATTGTGGTCGAGTGGATAGGTCGATTGACTGTGGATCACGAGGTACGGGGTTCGAGTCAACGCTATTTCGGACAGAAACAGACCTCATACTGGCTATAATATAGGCTGAAATCATTGATACGAAAATGCCTTCAAGGCCGCTGTTCTTTCTTTCTAAAGTTTTCAACGATAAAACTAGAAAATATACAATGACAATAATACAAAAAAGACAATAGGTAAAATTGTAAATATTTTATCAATGACTGTTAGCATGATAGGTCTTTAGAATACAGCACTTATCATTTTATATAATAATCATGAAATGTATAGCATTCGTTATAATCACGGCGCATTTTAGCGTAACAATATCCACTTACACTCATAGCCTATCACACACTATTTCCAGTACGATTAATCATAGCCGCCACCTTGCCTGTTGGCGTTAAACGCAACCATGCCCCAGTTACATCAGGGAGACCGACACCACGTCGACGACAAACCGAAGCCAAACATCACATTACCTGTAATGGCTAAGAATCGGTCGGACTGGAGTCTGTTTGGCGGTGTGACTGCGGTGTCAGGGTATCGCTTACGATAAGTCACCTGTAAGTGCAATAAACACCAGGGAATTCCCGATCATTTTCCCTAATTTAGAGAGGAAATGAAAGGGATACTTCCTTCCTCCATACACGGTGTTTCGAACGCCACACAAACCACGATTTATCGGTTATATCAATTAGGGGTAATGCGGAAATTAAGTGGTCTTTCGACATTCTTTAGAATAAATGTAACTTGAATAGAAATGTACAATTTCATGTTGAAATGGCTCTATGTAATTTGCCTAACCTAGGGAAGGTGAGATGAGTCGACGGGGTGGATACCTGAAGTTAATATGATAGCGGTTTTCCACCATGCTCGGTGGTTGGTTTTGAGGTTAAAAAATAATATTGTGAAGAAATTATCGATGACGTATTAGAAAATGTGATTGTGGCAATAATAATTGTGGAAAATGAGGAAAGCCTGACTCAATCTGACTCAATTAATTGTGATGTGTTGCGGTCCAGCGGATAAGTATCCGGACTGTAAACCACATGCAGATATGAGTTTTGAATCTCTGTGGCAGCACTAATCTACTTTGGCAAGATATTAATCTAAGTTTGCCACACTACACCCAGGTGAGGCAAATGGGTACCTGGTAGGATTGTTTCCTTAAAATGCCCGTGAGCTACAATGGAAACCCTGCTAAGGCTGGGGTAATGATTGTAATGTGCCAGACATGAGCGCTATACAACATTCCACTTTTGATATTACTAATGTTTGAGTGATTATCACATACAGTGAAAAATATGATTTCTATGATATCCTCAAAGCCAGAATTTAGGGAAATACTCACAATGTCGCCAAACAACAAAATATGCGACGGTTTGCAGCTTCATCCAGCATGTTCTGAAGACATATTGGCCCGAATTCACAAAGCAAGGTTTGAGCTCAGACCGGGTTTGAGCTCAAACCTCCTTTTGTCTCGCCAAACCTCCTTTTGTTATTTACAAACCAGGTTTGTAAATAACAAAAGAAGGTTTGGCGAAACAAAAGGAGGTTTGACCTCAAACCTTGGTCTGAGCTCAAACCTTGCTTTGTGAATTCGGGCCACAAAGTCTGAGGTCATTTACATTTGGAATAGTCGTCATGACAACCAACCCCTCCCCCGCTCTCGAAAATTGCAAATGTGTCGATATCGCAAAACGAACAAATGTGAGGATAGTTTGCAGCTCCATTCAGCGTTTTCGAAAGAATAAAGACAAAGCCTTAGGTCGTTTAATTTTGGAATAATCGCCATGCCCTCCCTCCACACTCAGCAACCAACACTCATATTAAATTTGGGACGCCGAGGCGATTATTATGTCTAATTGGGAAAGGGGTTCAGGATATAACAGGAAAGAAAGACGAAAGAAAGAAAGAAAAAATAGATTTTTGTGTTCTCACGACATCGGGCTTATCCTGCTTATGTTTCTATCATAGACGGATCTGTCCATAAGCCGCCAAGATAACTTGAAAATTGTTTTCGCAGACTATGAAATTGACTTCTGCAAAAACTAATTTGCCCTGTGATTTTATCTGCCACTCTCTTCAATATATTATAACAATATAGTGACAAACAAATTAGATTTGAAGCTCGAAGGCAAAAAATCACGGATTTCTCCCAAAATAGAGCATAAGACTATATCTTGAGAGTTGAGAGGGATATAAACAGATGAAGATTCTAAAGCATTTTGGACTATTACAATCGGAGGGAGTTTGAGGGGAAAACCCATCCGTATCATTTAATAAGACACTTTAAGTCAGTGAAGGCGTATGATTATTAAAACGAGGTTAAGTTATACGCAGAAGACACCATTACCCCCCCCCCCCCCCCAAAGAAGAAGAAGAAGAAGAAGAAGAAGAAGAAGAAGAAGAAGAAATAGAACAAGAAGAAGAACAAGAAGAAGAAGAAAGAAGAAGAAGAAGAAGAAGAAGAAGAAGAAAGAACAAGAAGAAGAAGAAGAAGAAGAAGAATAAGGAGAAGAAGAAGAAGAAGAAGAAGAAGAAGAAGAAGAAGAAGAAGAATCGTTTTCTTATCAAAGATGAAGTCTGGATATTCACAAAGTGAGAATTGACCATTAAACTGTTGGTGATACAATTTTGAAACAAACTCTGCCTGTACAGTATGGCTACCACTTGAGTGTGGCCCACAGTACTCCGTAGACCATGTTTGTGTTGTTAGGTAGGACAAGCCATAGGTTTGTCCTACCTAGCAACAATTAATGTATGCAATTCGCATTCTGTCTATTGAAATACAATTATTCCTAACAGGTGAATGAGATAATTTATAACGAGGCACTTAATAAACATGTTTGCATTAAATTTTAATTACATTACCAAAATGTCCTCTTGTATACATTCCCATCTATACCAACTAAGAACTATACATTCAGCGTGGGTTAAATTGTAAATTGAGCATTATCAGTGAGGAACGCAGTATGTACCAGAAGAAAGCAGATGGTAAATTCATGATATATGTATGCTATCTTAGTGCAACAAGACTTGTGTAATGTTAATGTTTCGTAACATCTCAAAAAATGATTAATTATAGCATGGACGTAGTTCCATGATTATAGTCTCAGGTTTAGGAATCTCATTCCGGTGTAAACTCATCCCGCTAGATCCCAATTTATTGCCCTCGATTCGTAACAAATCAGATTCTTCGGAAATTAATTAAAGAATCAGTTTGATTTAGTTAGAACGAACCAGTTTCACCCAGATCAGGCAGGACTCAATATGTGTTTGCTAAAATGTAATCATGGTATCTCAGATCTCTCTCTCTCTCGCGACCCTCTCATCCATGAAACTTTTTATTTTATTTACAATGTATATTTTATGTTTGTTTTGCTAAAACATACATACATGTAGTAATGCTTTTTGAGCAATTGCTTGAAAGAATGTTAGTTATTGAAAATATTACTTGTAAATGTAAAGCCTTTTTTGGAAATTCAATGTAAAGACCTTTCTTGCGATGCTCTTTTTTGCCAATTTCCGCCAGATTCGATAAAGCAGATAACTTTTACTAAATGGCATTTGGATAAATGTATGAAATTACCTGCTGGAAATGTTAAAGAACATGATTTAGATATATATGTTAGACTGAAGAAGAATATTCATAGTTCATATTCAGAATAGCAGAGGCTGCGACCCTGCCATCCATATATAATTTTTTTTATCTATAATGTTATATCTATAAAGTATATTTTATGTGTATTTTTGCGAAAACATACATACATGTAATCGCTTAAAAGAATGTTTATTGAAAATATTTTAATGTGAATTGACAATGTGTTGTATAACTGATGATGAATGATTTCTCTACATCAACCTGAAGAGCAGTATCCATGTAGTCAAGCAGGCTTACAATATTATTGACCATGTATTTTGAGAATATGAGATATATTTGATGTAAAACCAGATTATAATTGGTCAAACATGCCTTACAAACTTTGTTTTAAATTGTGATTTATTTTATTTAAAGATATGCCATTCCCTGAAATATATATTGAAGGGTATGACATAGAAAGAGATAGAGAGGTGGGAAAGAGTGAGGGGGAGAGGGAATGGGAAAGAGAGAAAGGGAGGGAACGGGATGAAGAGTGAGAGAGGGGGAGTGAGGAAAGAGGAAGAAAGAGACAAAGAGACAAAGAGAGAGAGAGGGGGAAAGAAGAAAAAAAAAGGGGGGGAGAATGAGAGGGGATAAGGAGAGAAAGAGAGAGAAAGGGAAGGAATGAGGAAAGAGGGGAAAGGGAAGGAATGAGGAAAGGGGAATATTTTGACTGCACTGCAGCTTTGCTCGACATCGATACAATTCATTTCCCCATAGCATAATACACAGCTGTCTCAGACTGGACCCAAGAGGGCGTTTGTCATATTTATTAAAAATTGATCTGGACATTATTAATTTGTGTGCAATTTTTTCTACTGACGATTTGTACCATCATCTTCAGTATATTTTTCTACACATTAGAGGTCATTTTCAAGTAGATGCCGAGGATGGGTCACAAAACACAAAAACTAAGGCACTTTTGAGGGTTCACCCGGCGGTCTATCTCCCTCCCTCTCTTTATCTATATCTCTCCCTCCCTCCCTCTCTCTCTCCTTCTCTCTCACTCTCTCTTCACCATCCTTATATACTGTAAACACGATGCAGGAGTATCAACAAACTAAAAGACATCATAAACCAAAGGATCATCAAGAACCCCCTAATGAAATAAAACAAAATATCTCTGAAAATACTGAGGCGACTTTTATTACTTTTCTCTTTTCCATCCTTCCCGGTTATACTTGATCTTGGGATAAACGCTAATGAAAGTCAGGACGTGAAATCCACGCTCCGCATTCGAACCACGGTTCTGGTAATTAGGAAGATGGGGGAAATGAATGAGCGAGGAAAATTGCCCATCTCAATGGCCGCTCGTTTTCTTTTTCCATTATACCTCGGTCACACCGACGAGACCGAAATCAGGGGTGTTTCAGTTTCACAAAGACTAAAATCGACTTAAGTCGGACTTGAACTATGGCAGGCCGTTCATGATACTGGTTGCTCTGACAATTCGTCCCTATTTTCACGAAGTGACGGTAGTGAGGAACTTTTGCATACGATTTTCCTCACTACCGTCACTTCGTGAAAATAGGGATTTTATTCCTTACATTTGTCTCTAAAGGGACGGGTAGATTGGGGTCAGCAATCTACAAGCATTTACATTATGTTGATGGTTCATTGTTGGAGATAAAGAAAATGATGTAAAGATCATAATTTATTGAGTATTTTCCCTCTGATTTTCATCAGGTTGAAGAGTTTCTTTAGTATAAGTCAAAGTCATAAGTGGAACATAATTTGTATTTTCCTTCAGCAATGTACTATCACAGAATCACGATTTGCACATCCCTTGATAAACCACTGGTGAGAGGAACGAGTGGCATGAATGGTCTGCCATAGTTTAAGTCCAACTTTAGTCCAACTTAGAATTTTTGAAAACACCCCCATCTCTGAAGAGATATTAAATCGGGTGGTTCGGAGTCGGTTCGGAGTCGGTTTGGCGGTGTGAGTCGTGTGACTGAGGTGTCATCTACACGTTCAACTACATGAACAGGATGAAAGGAAGATTTAGACTTTTGGAAATCACCACTGATAGGTAACGACCGAAGACGTCTTTGAGAGAGTCTTCAACCGTTCGTTCAATGTCGGGTGCTACACGCTCACCGGCTGGAAACCAATGGTGCTTGGTTTAAAGTTGAATTAAGTAGCGGTGATTTGGTTACTCCGTCTAATTTGTTTATTTGCAGGGGCAGGCACGAGAATCGTTTTGCATCATCATAAACATTTATATTCTGCTTTTATTGGCCATCTATATAATGTACTTCAAGTCTAAGAGTATAATGAATGTAAATCCCAGCACAGTTGTTCTTACACTGTGTACAGGTAAACCTGAATCAGATGACTTGGGTAATAATATAAATATCTGTAAAGTGCTTTGAGAGGGCCTTCGGTCCTGAAAAGCGCTAGATAAGAACTAGCTATTATTAATATTATTATTTCCAAACGAAATAAATATAGAAGATGTGCAAGGCACGGTGGGTTTATTCATCTGATGAATACCCATCTTTCCTAATGATATAAATCCTCCGAATGAGTCGATTCTTGGAAAATCATGCATTGCGTCTAACTGCTAAAACGATCCATATTGGAAGATGGTTAGACCATTCTAGGGATATTTATACCATTGAGAAATGTTATTCTAGCTCGCAAGGCCATTACGGCAGATATACGGGGAGATACATGTACATCGGAAAGGGTGTTTCTCTCTATCTTTGTTTTTTTCTTAAAAGCATCGTTTAACAATGTTTAATCTGAGATGCATGACCCTAAGTGTTATCAGCGTCTGTGATCTGATGTAATTTTGAAGCCCTACAAATATTGCGCTTCAAAATCATCATGAAGTGCTTCATAAAGTAAATATCTTGAGTGACCGGTTTTACCATACTCATCTTTTCCAGTAGACTGTAGTGTTATAAAATTTCGAATTACAATCATAAATATCTTGATAATCAGACCTAAAGGTTTATAATTATCGTTGCAGCATGAGCTAAATCCAGGATTTTGTTTAGATTCTGAGACAAAGATACCCAATCCCTTTCAGGTAAATATATAGGGAGAGATAAATCGGAAAATGTGTTTCTATCTTTGTTTTTTTTCTTAAGAATGATTCTAATCTGAAGTGCGAAAAACTGCAGGTGATTATCACTTTAAAATCAACAAACAGATCCAATATCAATTAAGCCACGTCATAAATCTTCAATGATGTTTAAAATCTTCGAAACAAGAGAAATAGGATCGATGGTAATCTTCGAAGAGAGCGGGAATAAATTTTCATCCTCGAATTCATCCAATACGTCATTACCAACGTACGAATCTCGAGTCTACTGATCCGTCTCTCTTTCTGTCTCTTTCCCAACCTTCCATCGTAATTTACTCGTTTTCGCTTCGGGTCTCTTAATTATAATGAAATTCCACCTCGTATTTATAAATAAAGCGACGAACAAAAATAATTTACCTTAGAAAAATGATGCCTGTCTCGGTCCTTTTCCTTAACGATGCCTGCAAGGGTTAGTCACCAAACCAGCTGAGTGCTCTCGGATGTTTGAACAAGAACTGGAAAGAGAAGAAGACAAGAAAATGAGAAGGAATAAATAAAAGTAAAAATAGCGCACATGATGGATGTCTTTGTTTGAAAGCATGATGTTTTCAATATGTGCACTTCATTTCCAGTTCATGTTTGTATTCATACCAATTACTCAATAATACATATAAATAATGTACACACATATTTGAATATTTCAGGGGAAAGGGGGAACAAACAGGCATAATGGCTCAGTGGTAGAGCAGTTGTGTCGTTACTGGGAGGTCCAGGATTCCAAACCAAGTCGATGCGCTAGCGCCCTTTGGTAATGCATTAATCCTCATTACAAAGTCCCTTGGAGAGGACTTAAAAAGCCGTTGGTCCTCTAGTTGGTTAATCACAAGCATACACATGCTTTATTAGTAGTCATGTAAAATAAACAAACAAACAAACAAACAAACAAACAAACATACGAACTGAACTAAGCTATACAAAGCATATCAGAGCGACCATCTATAGGGCGAAGCAAAGTGGACAACACACCTTCACGAGCTTGACGAGTTGACGGGTATCCGCTTGCTCTTCACATGAACGCTATTCTCTTTGCTCACAACTCATGTTCGGGTTCCTCACATTTCCTGCAAACACTACTTCGAATCAATCCACTCAAAGTTGAAACTCGAGAGATCACTTCGTCTTCTTCTACTGTGCTGAGGAAATCGCAGCGCCCATCTATTACATGGGTCTGGGCTCCAAACATGCGGACAAAATATGATGAGGCAACTGAACTCCTCATGGCTCGGTTCACATTTGAAATAAGAGCGTTTGTCATAGAGGACATAATATGTGTCCTCCTTCCGTTTTATAAGATTCATTTTGACGGTATGATTGTCCATTAGCGGTCCTCAAAACTTAAACCGATGGCGCAATGCACATCGAAAGCAGCTTACGGACGCATATCTTGGCGCTGCTGAAATACCTCCTTTAGTTGGCCCCGTGAAGTGCCTTCTAGTGGTACTCTTGGAACAAGCTTGCCCTCAAATTCAGGACATGGCTCTCTTCTCATGCCCGTTGAAAACGATGCGTCAATTTATTGACGTACGTCTGCGTCAAATTATGCGGTCTTTGACGCATCGTGTGAGATCGATATCGTAAACACAGTGAATGAAAAATAAATACAGTGCGAACACTGCGTTGAATTATTGGCGCATTAAGGAATGTCCTCAAAGACTTGTTTAGCAGAGGGAACAACGTTTATCGACGCTTCGTGCGCAAAGGGCGTGCTGATAAGTTGGTAAAGGGCGTCTTGATAATAAGTTGGTTAAGGACGCTCGTATCCTCCGAATGTGAATGGGGGCCGTGTCTCTCCAGCGCGCAGGTTATGTACCGGTGGGACGGAAAGTGATGTGCTTGTCTCCGCTTCCCCATTACCCTGATCAGACGCGGTTTCGTGCCCCATTTATTGTGATGTGTCTCGCCCTATTTTCGAGTCTTTCGACGCGATATCCCGACTAAAACAGGGAGATTTACGAGGGCCCCCAATTGACAGCCATTTACCAGAGTCTTGCTTCATCAAGCTAAGCGAAGCAATATCATGAAGTTTTTGTTTTTTATCATCGACTAATACTCCCAAGTCGAGTGGAGGTCTTCAAGAAAATGTCAGCGCAAAAGTCGAGGTTTTTCACCGCAACAAATTGTTTTGCAAAGTGCGCTGGACAACGGTGGAAGTAATGAACATGATAGGAGGTGATAGGGAAGGATAGGAAACGGAGCGGAAGAAAGATTGAAGGAAGGATGCGAAGATGGAGCGAGGAACTGAAGGAGAGGGAAGGTATATGTCGATAGATGGGAATACATACATGCACACGAATGTAGGAACTACAATAAACATAGGAACAGCAAAGCAAGTAAAGGGTTAAGGAGAGGGGAAAGGTGTCGGAAGAGGACAGATAAATAAATGGTAACACACAGATACACAAAAACACCTATAGGGCAATCGAAAAGCACCCCACAAAGTATACATTGCTTATAATAATAAAGGTTCAATTTATCAGCAAAGAAACGTCATTCCTCCATTTGGGGCATATCATGTAACACGCTTACAGTGGGAATCATAAAAGAAAGCAAATGTAAACGAAATACGTTTGGAGTCAGCTTAATTTTTTTTTAAATCGTCTTTTTCGAGATAGGATGCATACCGTATAGCTAATATGGGTAATGACCTCGAGGAAAGAATATTTGGTAGGGGTGGGGCGAATACCACGCAACTAATATAGTATTGTCCTAAAGGTCCACCTCCGACCGAAGAAAAAAAGGGGGAGAGGGCTTTCAAGAACCATTTTTATTCAGGCCATCTAAAACGATATTGCAGTATATGTTTGACGTTGACATTATCACGGTTATAATACTTTTCCCGAGCAAAGCCATGAAGTTGGAGTCTACAGTATTTCTAGTGTCCTTCAAAACAAAGCGAAACAAAGACGTTGAAACCAATATGGATTTTATTCCCGTGTCCGGTTTTCTCTCAACAAATTAATTCTGCAAGATGATTTCGAATAAATAAGATGCCTGCGCGTCTTTGTAGTGCACCGGTTATAGCTCGACCAAAACAGATGGCCGGTGTTTGAATAAATGATTAGTAGAATAGCCGATTAATGATAATAACATCACGTCTGGAAAAAGAGTCGTAAAGAAAGGTACGGGGTTAATTGAAAAACCTTGAAATGCATGAAGTAAACAAGCTTGAGATGGGGAACATGCTCCATGTTTGTTTGTTATTCTCGTAGCACACGAGGCGTAATTTCGAATGTCGTAGAACTGCGTCAGCGAATGGCGCGATCTTTGACGCGTCCTATGAGAATGGTAACTAAGAATTAGACTCGCAAAAGAGTGTAAGTAAATGAAGAGTGCTTACAATTCGATGAATTAATGGCATATGCGCCAATTACCTTTAAAGACTTGATTAACGCAGGGAATAACGCAGCCAAAATAACGCCTTGTGTCCATCGGGCATAAGAGAGAAAATGGGAGCGCTATTTAAGGAAGAAAAAGGGGGACATTTAAAGAAATACGAGGGAGAGAGAGAGAGAGAGTATGTAAAACGGTTGGGGGTAGTATAGTGGAGCGCTGGGAATGGATCTGATAAGACCAGGAGAGACAGAGAGATATCTGAAGGGATGTTGTTTAATGAGGAGACAAAGTCAGAGAGATTGAGAGACAGAGAGAAAGACAGGGAGAGAGAAAGGGAGGAAGGGAAAGAGCGAGAGAGGGGATAGGGGCAAGGGGGAGAGAAAGGGAGAAAGAAAAGAGAACGAGAGAATCAGAGACGTAGAGAGAGAGATACGGGGGAAAGAGAGAGATAGGGGAACAAAAGAGATAGAGGAAGGGAGAATAGGAAAGGGAAAGAGAGAGAGAAGGAAAAGGAGCGAGTGAGAGAGAGAGAGAGAGAAAGAGAGATAGAGAGATAGAAGAGGGAGGCAGAGATTAAAATAGACAGAGAGAGACAGTTAACAGCAAAATACTCCTGAAACATACTCGAGAAAACTCTCAGCTTCTAAAGTCATTCGCTGTCACATATCGCACCTAAAAAGGATCAAGTTCCTGATTAGCAAAACCATTTTCATATTGGAGAATACTCCGCGGACAACGATGACGGTGACGGTGGTTGCGGCGGTGGTCGTCGTGGTTTCGTGGTGATCGCTTTACCAGAATGAGATAGCGACTTGGGATCTACCTCAAAGAACATTGAACGCATACAGGATCAACCGTGTATGTTTTAAACCACTGAAACTTGAGAAGGGGGTAGAAAAAAGACGAAGTTGCCTTGAAAATGAAAGGAATTATAAACAAACAAATGAAGAAACACATTAGCAAAGACTATGATAAATGAAATATCAGCAACAACGACAACAAGCACGAGAGCAAAAACTTTTGATGAACATTCAACCAATGGTTGCAATGAGCCATTTGCGTCACCTACTGAGATGTGCGATCATGATAATGAGGTAGTATGTAGTCCGAACATCATTTCTATAGGTAATAGTTCAAAGGGTTTTAAAACTATCCTGACGTTGATTTATTGAATGGCGAAGCCAATGGAAAAAGGAGAATCAATACACACACAAAATAATCTGAAAATAGTTTGCAATCCTATAAAGAAGGGATCCGGTAACATTGTCTCAGATTCTGAAACAATATCCTGGATCTAGCTCATGCTGCAATCATAATTATAAACCTTCAGGTCAGTCAGGAACCCCATGACTTTTACAAGCTGATCGCCTGACTGATTATCAAGATATTTATGATTGGAAAACGAAACCAAATTCTGCGTTTTCCTAACGGTTTTCATAACACTACAGTCTACTGGGAAAAATGAGTTTTGTAAAACCGGTAACTCAACGATTATGTACTTCTTTGAGGCACATCCTGATCATTTTGAAGCGCAATTTTGTTTAGGGCTTCAATATTACACCATATCACAGACAATGATAACACGTAGGGCCATGCATCTCAGATTTAACATTGTAAAACGATGCCTTTAATGCCCTTTTGGCTTCAAACAGAAGAAAAGCAACTTCATTTCAGGGTAGCCAGACAAACAATGCTCGAAGCAACGAACTCTACTAAATATAGTTTAATCCAATCGAGATGTGAGCTCATACAGCGCTCAAGTGGAGTGATAAAGCGGAAATTGTCATCAGACCATATGGTTTCCTGCAACATGATGATGAAACATGCTTGACTTTTGAAGGCTCATTCGTGATAATATACAGGTATGTAAACAGACTTAAGCCATTAGCAGTTCACAGTACTTTCAAGATCTAAAAAAAAATATTTAACAAAAAAAAATATCGTCCTCATTTGTTTAAATTTATTTTGCACTCCTACAAGGTTTAAAAAGAAATTTGTATATAAAGTAAACCAATTTGAATAAAAAGTACTAAATTGCCAATGTATACATGACATTATTGAATATATATTGACACCGTTTGTGCTAATTCAGAGACTGTAATGATTCGGATTATGTACAATTAATTCGTTCCTATTCATGTACGGCACATCAACAATGCATTGTAAATGAACTCGAAATAGTCTTCTTCTTTTTGTGTGTGTGTAATAATTCCTACCATTCTAGATATTTAACGATATTTAACACGAAAACATCGTCGCTAAAAGAAGACACTTGAGCTCATGTGAAACACTGAGAAGTATGACTCTACCACCACTCCGCCAGGATGTGGCGTTCAAAGATGTTTGTTGGAATAAACAATAACAAAGAAAACGTTGCTAAAAAAAAAGACATAGGATTCATGACTCTACCACCACTACGTCAGGATATGGCTTTAAAGAGGTTGGTGGGAATAAGCTACTGAGTCTCTCTCCCTCCCCCTTCCGTCATTAATTGTCCACATATTAAGCTCTTTGGTAAACTTATGGGTGCATTTTGTTTAATTACAGGGAAAGTCCAGATAGGACAATTTTTCATCACCCAGATCCCATTTTATCCAAGACTACTACCGACGACGCTCGTAAGCCTAATGTTGGCAATTTGAACTCTAGACCCTGTACGCAGCAAAGCCATCGTCATAGCTATAGCCGTACAAAATAGACGCATGTTAATTCCTAGAGAGCATTGAAGCAAGCCGACATGCACCCAAGGGGCTCTTTCCCCGATTCACATACTCAACATAACTGCATTATGTACATATTAAATGCGAGTGTTTCTTACACAGGAGGACGTTTTCCCAATTACCCGGACTTAATTTGAGGCGACACTAATAAGACATTTTCCGGGATACGCACTTGTAAGGTGTCAAGGGTGTCGAGGTGGCCGTAAGAGGGGGGTAATCTTACCCTGATGTGGACTTCTTACGGAGTTGGGGTAACCTTATACCAGTTTCATTGACCCGTCGGCAAGTGGATGTGCCCCATAGTAGTCTGGCTTGCAGACCGTTTTAAAAATAAAATTGATTGTTGTTGGTTTGTATGCCGTTTTTTCATCGTCGTGGGATGATTTTCGCTGGATAAGTTCTAGGCCCCGTCTTATACAGAGTTGCGATTGATCAGAATCAATCGCAAGTCCTCCAATCAATCGCAAGTTTACAGTATCCAATGATGTACATAGTTGCGATTGATATCAACTCTTTATAAGACGGAGCCCTGGTCACGGGGCGTTGTGGCGTGCGCCTGTAATCCAGTAACACATGGAAGTTACGAACTGATTCAGCCGAGGACGCAGGTTCGAAACTGAGTCACGTCTTTCGGATGGTGCCGTTAAATGGTCCTGTAAAGGTCGGTCCCCCAGACCTCCCAATCACATACACACACGCAATTGCGTTGTGAACAACGATTTCATTTACAGCACAGAAGTATTGGTGTATATTGTAGGGTTTTGGAATCATCATCAAAATAATTAGACATAAGCATAGTCGGGCTTATAAGTCACCAGCGCTGCACACAGAAGTGTGTTTATAATTATTAATATGGGACTAGACAAGAAATGTAAAATGAGAGTGTGGCCCACAACCTTCAGCTGTTCATGTATTCCCATGAATGACTAATGTTGCGAATGTCAATTTGCTACAAACATGAGAGTGATGAAACGGAATTCTGCTTGATTTCTTATCTCGAGAAAAAAAAGGGAAAACAAAACTGCTTCTCATAGAGCTAATACATCGTCATTTCAAGTATTCCCATGACTAATCATGAATAAAATTACATCGAATGTGAAACACATGAGTCCATAAAAAAATAACCTCGAAATATTGAGACAAATTGGCACCCTGTGGCGATGCTCCTGGCGAGCCCGTCACTCAATTCATTCATCAGGAACTTGACTCCAAGAAAAAGCATGGACATTTTAAAGCTTAATTAGGGCTTAATTAAAAAACCTACGCTGGATTCTAAAAAGCGTCATGATGCTGTTGGTGGGGTCTAGCTCATACAGTCCGATATAATATGCCGCGTTTCTTGATGTGCACCATCTCCGTTCATATACATGTACTGCAGGCACTGGCTTTAACAGACTTCCATTAACTAAAGATTTGAGCCGAGCCTAACTCTGTCAGTCTCTGCAGGAGTAGCGACAGAACATGTCCTATTGGATGTATACATAGTCTCATAGTTTAAACACGTTGTCAGGGACGAGAATGTCGAAAAGGAGAGAGCAATTCTGTTTTTACATAGGCCTATTTGAGTTGATGTTAAGGTAAAGTTTAGGTCTAGTGTTGCGTCGAAGGCCGAAGTTAGAAATAGAAAGATAGTACGATATTTGGCCTGCGATGCCCTATGACTGTTCCCTTAGAGCTTAACAGCAAAAAAGTTCATTGGTGGGTCTGTATTTCTAGACTAGGCTCACGCCAAGGCGCCACCTTCCCAGTTAGTCACATGATCATGAACACGAACATGGTCTGAATGGAAATGAACATCAAGAAAGGTCCATTTCACACACGACGCGAAAAACAAGCTCAAAAAACCGCAGCGGCCAAAATTCATTATTTCACGTATAAACTGGGCATGAACGGCGAGTGTAAACAATTATTAGAATAATAACAAAGATAAATATGTCAAGATATAAATAAATGAAGGATTAAATAAACAAACAATTAACTAACTAGCTCAATAAATGAATATGTATACAGATATAGATTTTAAAAAAAATGCAAACAGTTAACGACGGAAATATTATATAGTTTATACCCCTTGTAAATTTAAAGTTTTTTCCATTAATACTCAAGAATGAAAGGTGGACTGGTTGCATTCGGGCCTCTGTTGAATACTTATACATGTAGATGTGAACTTTAATATGTCACATTTTCAAGAAGCATAAATCGGAACAAATCAACTAAAACAATTAAAAAACACTTGGGAAGGGTAAGAATAATTCATTTATTAACTGTTTGTGAAAACACAGATAGCTTTTCAATAAATAAACAAACGACTCAATTGATTACTAATTGTAGGTACTTACCTAGCTGTGTGATTCGAGAAACTGAAGTGTGATGCAGAGTAGCATTTGATTTGATCACTTTATCTAATGTTTGTCTTTTTATCATTTTATTTTCAGGCAGCATTTTCACGCCTAGAATAAAAAGATGTCTAGGGTATTGATTACCTGTCTTCCCCGCATGAATTGATTTCCGTGAAATGTAATTACAGAACACGACTTCGCGAATGTCTTTCGAGTCATTATTAATTAAAGGAAGTATGGGAGAAGATCAAATGAGAAGATTATCACTTTCTAAGAACAAGACAATGTTCAGAAGAGGGACATATTTGTAGAATATTGCATTACATCAAACGGATAAACAAGATTGATATTATATTACATCAAAAGAAGAACATTTCATTAGATCAAAAGGATCAATTGAGACGATGTTCACTTTCTCAGAAAAATAGAAATGCTTAGAGGAGGGACATTTTTATAAAATATAGCAATAGATCAAAAGGATTATTTAAAAAAAAATGATATTACATTATAGGTTAAAAGAAGAATATCTTATTAGATCAAAAAGAGAAGATGTTCACTTTCTCAGAAGAAATGAGAGGAGGCCAGGAGGAACATATTAATTTCTAGAAGAATATTGTGTTAGATCAAAAGGTCAGCTTCTAAGAAATCATCTCGGATGAATTGTAAATCATATACTATATCACTGGCATGAATAATTTAGGTGGAGCATAGTTAACATTTAACAAAAATGTATGCCCCTTGTAAATTCGATGGGGGTTTTAGAATGTGTGTTTCGTAACTCAAGAATAAAAGGTGGACTGATTGAATTAGGGTCTTTGTTGAATACTTTTAGGTGTAAGCGTTTAATGTTTCACATTCTGAAGAAACATAGCTCGGAACGAGTCAATTTGTTCACATACTTACAGAAAATTACAAAACTTGGAAAGGGTATGAATAATTAAGTTCTTATCTACATATCCCATATGGGAACGAGAATCGGGGAAATAGTGAAGAATGGCTTGAAGGTCATCGAAAAGAAGAAAAAAGGCTTCTTCAAATACAACATAAAGTTAGAAAATCGAGTTTGCTATTTCGAGAAAAAAACAGAGATAAAATATAAACTTAAAAAAAAAGAAAATCAAAATATTGAACCAATCAATCACAAATACCTCTAAATACCATATAATTTTTTTCTAATATGTTTTTTTTGGTAAAATTCGACCTATATCATGATAAAACTTGTTTGTAATGAATGGCTTGAAAACCTTGCAGTCATAAAAAAAATCTCAATTTCTTACAATATATTGTCGGTTGGCCTTATCAAAGGTCCTGCCCCAAAACATGTGATGTTTCTTGTCCCATTAATTAATTAATTTATTAATTTATTTATTTATTTCGTTTTATTTCAACAGGGTAGCCCCATCAGTAGTTAAAATACTGTTATTCTTGGGGTCCCTGCATAACATAAAACACATATATATACATACATATACATGAAAAAATCATCACATGGTGAGAAGTAAACATACCACCAACATAAAATGTAGTACAAATTTAATGAAAAAAAGGCAAATGCGACTGCATCTCCATCTTGATTCTGCCTAAATTCAGTTGAAGGGGAAGTTGCCTCGGACATAAACCTTGTTTTAATAGAAGCAGAAAAATGAGATGACCAAGTCAGGGCAAGTTAAAAAAACAAAGTTGTGAAAATTTGAAGTAGCGATCAATCCAACACAAATTGGCAACACTGTGACGTATCTTCCGAGGTTCTCTCCAATTTGCTCTGTACATTAAATGTCGTAACCTTTCATTTTCTGCGTTATTGATGACGAAATTGATTTTTTTTTCCATACAAGGGTTGAATGACAGCATATTTACAATAATTATATTTAGAGTGTATGTTTGATTGTAATTACACTACAACCCGAGTGTCGCGAAATAAATTCATTACCAAAAAAATCATGCAAAATTGGAAAGGTTTACAAGCTCGTAATCACCCAAGATGGATCAGCAAATGATCTCCAAAATGTATGTTCAACCGATTTTTAAATCCTCTTCGCTGTAATTAAATCTTCCAACGGGGAGAGAAATCTATCCATTTTCCCAATGGCGTATCCAAACCATGGCCTATAGGGGGCAAAAACTGTCATCTTTCTTTGGTGATCCATTTAGTTTATTATGAAAACCACTATTTGAGGGTACTGGTTTTGCACGGCCGAAGGAAGAAGGAGGGGTATACTCATGATCTTAAAAAGAGAAAATGTATTTTGAAAAGAAAAGGAAATTCTTTTGTAGAATGAGTCCATCTTCATTTGATTATTATGTGAACTACATTTAAGGGTCGTGCGCCTTTGATTACATAAATAGGGTACCGTATACGAGCTGGGCCTCATCATATCATCATCCCCATCATCATTATCATTATCACCACCACCACTGTGACCACCACCACAGTCACTACCACCACCACTACCATCATCACCCTGTACTCCCGAGCAACTAGATGTTTCAACACCAAAGCCAGAGCCTACGTCCTCCTCTGGAGAGGGCTTGTGCAGTGACTCGAGAAGAAGAACCACCACGACCACCAGTATCATCATCATCACCATCAATATCATCATCACCATCATTATCACCATCAATATCATCATCACCATCACCATCACCATCAATATCATCACCATCATTATCATCATTATCATCATTATCATCATTATCATCATCATTATCTCTGACTTGCTAATGATTCATTTACATGCTACGCACTATACACAGTGATATAGCACATACAAAGTGTCTAGCTGCCTTTTCTTTTTCAGAAATCCGTCAAGAGGGGGGTAAATTGCCCACTTGCTCCTCCTCCCAATATGCTAGTCTATTCCCCGAGTGGAGGTGATTATGGTATCATCTGTTCCGATTTCCATCCTCATCACTCATTCTTGTCGGTGATCCCAGCGGAAATTAATTTAATTAATCAAATGATCACAGTAACCGCCTCTTCATCTCAGTGGCAATTTTTCATCGCAAGATCGTCCCGTTCATAGATAGACTACCGAGCCTTTGTGCCATTGGCGTAGCTCGGGTCTAGTTATTCGGGGAGGGGGGGGGGGGGGGCTTGTAACTCCGGAAGGGAGGGGATGGGGCACCGATTTTACTCGGTGGATGAAACGCGAAACGAACAGAGCAAAGCTCGAGGGGGAAGCGCGTTAGGGGGCCTTATCACTTTCTGTTCGGGCCTTTTGCCCCCTTTTTTCTATTAGTATTCTCATTTTCTTTCTCTTTGTTTCTCTTCGCTATTTAGGGGGAATTTTAGTAATGAAATTTTATCTCAATTTTATTTCCTTTCAAATTGATTATAAATAATTTAATTGTCATGTTTTTTTGTTAATTTTTTTGTAATAATTTCAATATGTTTATTCATTTCATTTTATTTTATTTCATTCATTCCATTCCATTCCATTTCAATTAGTTTCATTTTATTTCAATTCATAAACCACTGAGTTGGGTATTACATCAAGGGTCTTATAAAATGGATCGGCACCACCCTCGGAACTTTAAATTTGTAATCATCTTGGAAATATGTTGGGAGGAGAATTAAGTAGTTAGCAACGGGAGTTACAGTCATTGCGCCGACTGGAGATGTGTCCAAAAGAAATAATAATAGCATTCAAGTCATGTGCGGGAAAGTTGAGATCAATTTTCTTCGAGTGGCAATTACCTATCATGAGTATTGTCTTTGAGGAGATAACCATTCAGGGATCATGATCGACTTTTCGAGAAACAGTTCGTCGAGACAAAACGGCGACCCGACATTTTGCTCGTGAGACAATCGCTCCGAGTAGTCTGGGATTTCTTTCACCAAAGTTATGGTTAGGGTTACGGTTGCAATCATGTTCTAGGTTCGATCTAGAGTTGGGGCTTGGTATAGAGTTCGGTCTAGGGCTAAATTTAAAAGTTCGGTATAGGCATAGGATATCAACACGTAGCATTTGTCGCTGGAGTGTCGTAAGACTGACAAAGGATGTCTATGGATGCAAGGTCATCGCTAAACCATTTTGGATGGGGTTGGGGGACAAGTTTCCATAAACTCTTACCATAAACCTTCCACAAATAAAAAAAAACTAAACATAATATGTTGTTCAAGTACAAAAAGGAAACATAAGAAATCAAACAAACATAGTACAAAAAGGACACCGTGTAGGGAAAACCGTCAAATGCAAAAGAAGAAAAAACACTTTGCCGAGAGTAATTAGATTATCATAGTAATAGTAAGCGTGTCAAAGATCCTCCAACGCCCACCCCTTTAGTGACGGCCCCTTCATAAAAGGTGAAAGAACTACCGGGCTCCCAGACAAGATCGATAGCATAGATGGGGGCTGAGAACATAATAGTGCCTGGCATACGTGCTATGTTTCACGATGATGTTAGGAATACGTGCATACTATATTATGCGCGCTTATGCAATAAACAAAATAAATACCCTGAAATCTAAAAGTAATTGCTTTTCCTAAGAGCTATTGGCGCCCCCCCCGTCTCTCCCCCTTTCTCTCCTAAGCTTAATTTCACTTGAGATATTTGTCTTATTCCGTTTGAACTTTACACCTACTTGATATTGCAAGCCTCTTGAAGTTCGATTTATTTTGTATTTGCAAATCCTCACGTTGCTTTCGCACGACTACAAAAAGGGGTATTTAATTTATTAATCATATACACATTTCCGTGAGGTACACAATGAGGTACTAATTTGCCCTAAAGTTAATATCTCAAAAGTCTTTGAGGTTGTGTTAGTAATGTTATTTATTAATGTATTAACTTTCACCAACCTTATACACTGATAGTCCTCAAAAGTAGCGGGAAAGTACCAGCTCCTTCACGGTGACGAGAGCAGCCGGAACGGACCGCTTACCTGCTGTCAGTATCAAATTCCACCGTCTGGGCAATCCCGAAAGGTAGTTCTCTAAAAACTTAAAAGAGAGAAGAAAAAATGTTGCAGACAAGAAAGGGATAAGCTGACATATCGAATATCGAATCGAATATGCAAAGATAGCTGCGTGCATTATTTAAAATGCCAGACGGTACAGAGCTAAAAGGGGAAGTCCTTCGTGATATTCAGTTGGTGTCAAAAGAAGCAGAAAATTGGAGGAAGTAAGGGGATTCCTATCACAAATATAAACAAAAGAAGTTATAAATTGTTTAACTTGCGATTAATTGAACACAAATTTGCAACTCTGTGACGTATATTGCGAGCTCCACTCCCATTTAATCGGTATCAGAAATGCAAATTCATATTCAAAGAAGAAAATATGAATAGATGGAAATCGTATGAGTAAAACTTTTTTTTTTGGGGGGAGGGGTGGAGGATATGTGAATATAATTAATTGGGGGCGGCGAGACGGTTCAGTAAATCATTCGAGCTGAAACGTGCCGAGGACATGCAGAGCTTGGTCTTAAAGTGCACAGATAGTGCAACGACACGGGAACATTATAATGTACATGTAAATCATAATTGTATACAAAACATGAGTCCAGTAACGCTAAAATGAAGAGCCTTCATAATAATAAAATGGAGGTCTACATTAATGCTGAACCCTCAAAATCAAAATTAAATGTCGGATTTATTATTGCACTTTGGATAATCAATCGGGGGAACATTAATTTCATCTTGAATTACATAGCAATTAACTTCCAACCTTTAAATAATCAAATTAAATCTCACTATTTACCTCCATTTTCGCTAATTCAATTGCTTCTAAAAGATGCCCCAAAGGTTGAATATACCCAATACGAAGTACCGATCTTTTAAATTTACTGCAACTTTCATCGTGCAAATGTGCAAACAAAATGTCTCGCAATTAAAGATAAGTCTTTCCGCCCTAGCACATACAAATAACGATTCTTGTATTTTCAACAAGAAAATCACATGCGAACCCTACATATATCAATATTTACCCCTTTTTTAATTAAACGTTCGCTTTATCAAACAAGTAATCAGTAATCAAGGCGTCATTTTTCGGTCATATTCCCTTGTAGCCCCTGGCTATTTATCCGGTTTCTTTTCATTTTTTCGAACGAAAATACAACCCTCTAAATATGCTTCGAGTGGTGGGGGATCAATACATTTGCATTATAAATGGGACGTTTCACCGAAGGCGTATTTCTAGAAAATAAACCGGGTTCAATTGAGATGGGAAAGGGGGAAAGGACACGCGGTGAATGGGGCTCCAATCCGGGGAGGGTTGAATTATCATCTGAGGAGATGAAAGGTAACCGAATCAAATGACTTAATTCAATCAACGTGAGGTGCGTTAAATAGACATTCCTTCGGCAATTGTTTGGAATATGAAAACATTATTATGGGATATAGGCATATAGCATGCAACGTAAAAAGGAATATTGAAAAAAATATGAAATATAAAATATTTAAAAAACGTGTGTTATATAGAGCAGGTCGAGCAATGGGGAGACGATGACCATGGCTTTTTCAGATAAACCAATTTGGCGTTCCGTGACCCCCCCCCCCCCCACCCCCAAGAAAAACAAATCTCTTTCTCTCTCTCTCTTCCCTCCCCCCCCCCCCCCTCTTCTTCTCTACATGTCTGGAGCGGTTAAAACTACTATACTCCCAAACATCACGCGTCATAACGTTACATCCCACTCTTTTTACACCATACAGGGTATACCTCCCCATATTTCACATTAGGAATCTGTCAAAAAAATGTCGAAGTCGAATGGTTAATGGTATTACAAAGTTTTGGTATGGGGTTATGAATTTGGTTCAAATTAACATATTGGAAGCATATGGGTTCCTACAATATTCAGTGATCGTTGTCCCGGTTGAAATCGAGTCTAAAGTTATGAAATTATAAATAATAAACTCTTTATGTTGCATAGCTCCCTCACAAGGTCAAGATATCAATTTAGCTATGAAACAATGTTTCTTGACTAAAATCGACCGTTTAGCTATTCCCGTTTGGAAATTATATATCACAACTACATATTCTGAGATTTTCATGGTCGCAGCTACCATTGTACGGCCGTAGGCGCTATTTGAAATTTATCAAAATTTACCGGGAGCACCGGTAAATTTTTATATTCAATTTTTCTCGAAAACAGAAGTGTTTTAGGGGTTAATTTTTTAGTGCTTATAATACATCCACAGGGGCATCCAAATATATCAAAATTATAAAGATTCATTATCCACCCAATTTTCAAAATTTCCCAAAACTTTGTATTACCTTTAAAGCACTTGACTTAATAATAATAATAGTGTAAACTTATAGAGCATACACACCGTCCAGGGATGCTCATGGCGCTAGCTCAGCAACAGTTCTCTTTTATACAAGTAAAGTAAACAATTTTGCAATATTTATATCAACCATTTCAATCCTCAGCTCTACCCAGTGGGGCCCGGTGCCCTCCAGCTGACTAGTCCAGTCAGCACATTATTCAAAGGAGCTGTAGGATGTGAGGTCACCAGGCCCCACACGGGCAGCTAATGAGACTAGGGTGAGAACGGGTGAGAACTAATTAATTTCAGATGTATATACTTGAAATTCAAAGATCGTGGGTTCGATCCCCGACATGGAACTAATGTCCTGTGGCAAGGCATTAATCTACATTTGTCGCTCAATACCCAAGAGAGAAATGGGCAACCGGTAGGATGACGAAGGCATTTGTGTTAGTAATTGACTATGCCCTCACGGTGACCATATGGTAGAAATACTCCCCAGGGAGTGGAGATGGTGCACATTGTGCGTGAATGAGTCCGATGACCGGGGTAATAATATCTGTAAAGCGCTTAGAGACGCCTGTTACGTATTAAGCGCTATAAAATCCCGATTACTATTATTTTGACATCGTCAACAACCTCGCTATACTTATGAATATTTCATTATTATGGACTATTAATCGCATCGCTCTATTCACCACACCATCATAATATGACAGCGTTTTCATCGAAATACATCGAAATATTTCAACAAGGCCGTTTTGTGTTGTTGCTAGTGTCCATATGCGCGTCTGGTAATGCCATTGACCTCGTACGATGGCTTTCGTATACCAAGTTAGGACGATGAATAAAATATCACTCCATCATTATTTTCAGATTCAATTCGCGATTTATCGCACGTCCCCTTGTACTTGGCTGTGACGCGTCTGACCTGACCGTAACGTGAAGCACAAGTTGTGAGAAGCCCCTAAAAAAATATTCTGTTATCGTAATTATCATTGCAAGTTTAATATAATATACTTCAGTTTGATTGGATGCTCTGTATGATATAGGCTAGTTCGTAAATTATTCTTGGACCCTCTCTTAATTATCTCAAGCGATTTCCTTCTTTTTTTTTAATTTTTCGATGCCTCGACATTTATTTGTAAATTTGAACCGCGTTGCATGGCGGGATATAAGCATAATCAAAGTATAGAGGTCCGATAGATAACGATATGGATTATTGATCTGGCGAGTTAAAACGGTCGGGGTAGCTTTTTTTTCTGATTCATGTTCACAACTTCAATGATTTAACATCCCGAAAATGGATACTTGGTCTTCTCAGTCGCTCCATCTGACATATATCTACCCTGCCCCTCCATTTTCACCCTCTCCCGATCTCTCTCTCTCTCTCTCTTTCTTTCTCTTCTCTTTTTCTTTCTCCTTCTTTTCTCGTTCTTTCCTAAACCAGGCTTCCCCCTTGACCCCTCCCCCTTGACCCCTCTCTCTCTCTCTCTCTCTCTCTCTCATTCTCTCACTCTCTCTCTCTCTCTCTCTCTCTCTCTCTCTATTTCTCTCCATCTCCCGTGTCCCGCCCCTTTGCCACCGCTCTCTTGTCGATAAACAACCAGTAAAACAAATTTTACAGCCATCATTATTTCGATTATTGATCAAGGCTCACGAGAATTACAACTGTTTCATGACGTACAATCATTAAACCCACTGGGATTCTCTGTTCATCTGAATAACATATCAAAACGACAATAACAAAATTAATCAAACAACGTTTTTGTTTAATGGCTATAATTATCAAAGGATTTCAATTGTGTTATTCCCATTCAATCTCTGACCAAGGCTAAAAGATAGAACCTTTGTTTTATATGTATTCCCAAGTCCTAGTGGGATTCTAAGCTCCCTCGGCAATTAAGGAAATCATGTAAATAAGGCATTCAATTATCTTTAGAAATACAACTGGGCATCGCCTGGAGCTGTAATTCGAGACATATACCATTTCTCCGCATTAAGCATTAATCATTAATCTCTCCGGCCTGCATCGGTTCTGAGTTCTGACGCAAGGAAATCTTGGTGGACAAGAAGTTCAAGAACTAATTCCTTTCTTAGAGGAAAGCGTGCATGCAGGGACCTGTGACGTCAGTATACTTCCAGGGAAATATCCGATTGCACAAACATGATATCGATCTACCTTGACCATTCACTAACGATAAAGTTGAGTAGTGATAACATCATGAAAGAAACTCACTTCAAGCAAATGGAAATGTAGCTTAGTACCATCTACTACGTAAGAATTTAAGTTTACTGTATAGGATTTTGGTATGACTAAATTGAAAAGAAATCGGCTCACATCTTGATTGCTGAAAATCAAATGCAATATTGTGAACTGCACGCAGAAATCGGTATATAGCTGTTATGCGACAATAATTTATCCAGCTATCTATAGCCTTTTCACCAAAATATACACAAGGAAATACCAAATTCCAATTTCTCCCTCCCCCGCAACTTAAACAAAACTCTCTCTCTCTCTCTCTCTCTCTTCCTCTTTTGTTTTATCATAATTCAATACACAAGGAAAGTATCTATGTCAGAATTTCACAACAGTGTTGTTTTGCTCTCTCTTTTTTTGTTTGTTATATATTTGGTATTTTTGTTTCTATTTTACTGCAAAAATACGATCCGTCTAATAGAGGCATCTGTAGGCCTTTAAAGCTTTTAAGCTGAGAAATATTACAGTTTACGGCTGTAACCATCATTCATGACCACATTTCATTAGTTTAGCCTGTATTTTTGTATCGAAATTGTTAAATAAGCAACAAATCTCCAAAACGCCTAGGGAGTTTATGCTTTATATGTTTACATGTATACCGAAAATCAATTTCCATCTACATTAACGAGTTTACTGTCTTGAGAAGTATCAACACTTTTGACGCACAAAGATTAACTTCAGTGATTTTGTTATATTAAAGAGATACTTGTAACCATGGTAACGTGATGAAAGGGAAAGTATCTTGATGCTGTCGATGCATTTTTTCTGCATCTTCATATTTTCCATCAAAAACATTCCTAGATTTCCTTTCGCACCACTCCACAATCCATTTCCTCTTTAATTATCACTTCGCGTTACTAGATGACCAAACAAAAGGATTGATGTTTATTTAACACTTACCAAAATGAAAAAGCATTTTGTTTTCTTTCGTACAAGTGAAGTTTGGCGATTATAAAGCAAACAAGTCGATGAATGTAACACTTATCGAAATGGGAAAAGGGAAATGACTTTTGATACAAGTTTGAGGCTCTACAAAACAAATAAATGAATTCAACACTCAAGAAAAAATAAACAAATAAAAACTTAAGGCAAAGAGCTTTTTGACACAAATATGAGAGTTTGGTACGCAAACAAAAGAAAGGTGATTTTACTTCTGCAAAAATGAAAAATAAAAAGTTATTCTTTTTTTATTTGTTTAATAGAAATGTGAAGGATTTGTCCCAGGATGAGGAAAGACTATTTGATTTTGATTGTATTTGTATTTTGTTTTCTTCTGCATTCATGTAAGTATACAGTTGTTCGATAACAATAATAAAAATAAAGTACAATAAGTATCTTTCTGACAATGAATCTTAAATAAGCAAATATAAAACAATTGTTATATTAAAAAACGAACCGATTAACTGCTATAAATACTACATTTCCTTAAACATTATAACATTATTTTCAGAAGGACTGTCATCGTAGCTATGGTTACAACCTAAATCTGAAGTATGAAGTGATGTCTTGCTCTCGTTAAATTCTCCCTAATTCCGTGACTCTCCGCATCAGGGAGCAAGGAGAGGTGGTAGCTAATAGCACCTCTTTACTACGCCATCCCTTGGTATTTACACACCTGCGTGTAAGCGTTTACCTTCAAACTGACCGAGTTTGAAAACATCCTGTCCCTCTGGCCATGCTCTTAAAAAATAATATCCTAGAAAGAAAATGGCCGAATCTAGTTCTGTATAGTACACTTACCTTGCTCAATATATTTAAGGGAAACACGGGGGGGGGGGGGAGGGCAGGGAAAAAATACACGGGGGCTCAGGGCGAATTAGCCCCCGAAAGTCAATAAAGAGCCCCCCCCCCCAAAAAAAAAAAAAAAAAAACAACAACAACAACAACAACAACATCACCAAACAAAACAAATTAGAGAGTGTAATTTCCATGCAAGCAAGCTTGAAAAGTAGCTCCCGAAATGTTTTAAATATTTTTTTCCCTGGAGGGGGGGGGGGGGGGGGGGTTCTGGCAAAGCTCGTCCTTATGTTTGTGTCATAAAGAAGAGGAGGTTGGCCTCGCCTCACGATGGCGTATTCACCACCACCACAAATGCTTCATACCGCCATCGACGACCAAACACGAATTGTGTCCGTAAAGTCCGTTTTTAATAGTACAAAGCAAATGGGAGGGAACCTTGCAAGATACTTCACAGAGTTGCCAATTTGTGTTTCATTGATTGCACCTTCAGAATTCATAACTTGCTTTTGTTTCATTATTTTTTGCTCGAACTCTCACTGAACTGTTTCTCTCATTTTTCTGCTTCTATTAAAACATACTTTATATAAGGGTGGACTTCCCCATTAGGGAAAAGTGCGTTTGAAATAAACTATTTGATCAGATCAGTTTACCTTATACAGGAAATTATATATGGGCAGAGCATATGCAGTGAGTGATCGATACATCCGTCAAACTAGCCTATAATCTAGGCGGAGTGCCGGGATTTTTTCTTTGCTGCTAGACTAACCTTAAGCAGAACGTCTGATACGGCGAGACTACGAACCGTGAGCCGCGCACCGCCTATAATCACTGGTCTAGCTTTAGTCGTTGTTTTTTTATTATCGACCATGAATCCGTGGCAAAACTGCCACGGATTCATTGTCGATAATAAAAAAAACAACGACTAAAGCTAGACCAGTGATTATAGGCGGCTTCGCGACTCACGGTTCGTAGTCTCGCCGTATCAGACGTTCTGCTTAGGGTTAGTCTAGCAGCAAAGAAAAAAGCTCGGCACTCCGCCTAGATTATAGGCTACCGTCAAACTAGTACAGGTTTTATTTTAGGTTATAGTAGTCTGTCAGGCACAGACTCTAATTTAACGCTTACATTACACTTCTAATAAAGCTCTTGGCCACAAGACTTTCATTATTCAAGTATCAATATAAAGTATGTGCCTGCAGACTACTCAAACTTCGTCAAATGATACGAAGCGAATGTAATTTGTATTCGTTCTACAGTCTCACGTGTCAGACCCGTGCACGTCTTTCGACCGAAAGTGGTTTGTTTCTCAAAATCTAACCTCGGGCAATCACCCCATAGCCTGCAGGAACAAACTCTAATTTGACGCTTGAATATGATTCCATAAAGTCTTGAACTGAGCCTAACGCTTTAAGTCTCTGGCTCAGATTGGCTGTGTCAAATGTTCAGTACTAAGTACCGTGCCCTCTACATAGTCTCCGAGTTCAGACATGTTGTTACGAACCTCGACTCCGTGGTACACACAAAATAAATGGGAACGCTGAAAGACGAGAGATAAAGCCGGGGTGACGAAAGGGGCAGAGTAGATAATTCTGACATACTAGACAGATAAGACAAATAGAACAAACACATTACCCTATGTCATTAAACATGATAAATGTCGAGAGGGTAGATAAGAACGCTCTACATAACTGAAGTGTTGATAAACCATTTAAAAAGTGCCGAGGGCAGACACGTTGAAGTGCTTGGGATGTCATGCTCAAGCCACTTTTCTGGAGAGGCCTTTCACATTAATTCATGTACATGTATGATGTATGTACCAGCACAATGTACATGTACGTCGCATTATCTTTCGTTCTCTGTACAATTATGATAGATATTTGTACCACAAAATTATTAAACGTTGCTACTTGCTAGACTGTGCTTGTTTACCAGGCTCAACTATAAAGGTCAAAGACGACTTTGAGTATCAGTTCCTAAATACGAATGAATCTTCAAGCAAACTTGGAGACAGGACTCTGCAGAACATCATGCCTCCTAACGACCTCATGTGCCGATGCACTGTGATGGCGTTGTACAAGTGGCGTTAATCCGACAACGTTATACCTTTGCTGATCAAGACTGTAAAGTTATTTAGCCTAATCACCAAAAAAAAGTTTTTCGTCTTTATATGACAGCTCAAAAAGCATTTGTATGC
This sequence comes from Strongylocentrotus droebachiensis, assembly GCA_035222895.1. Taxonomy (NCBI): domain Eukaryota; kingdom Metazoa; phylum Echinodermata; class Echinoidea; order Camarodonta; family Strongylocentrotidae; genus Strongylocentrotus; species Strongylocentrotus droebachiensis. Next base: position 117,042 of record JAVYIG010004817.1, read on the forward strand.
TTGTAAGTATAACAACCAGGGGGTCGACGGTTTCAAGTCCTCTCCGTTGGACTCTATATTGAGTATTGATGCCTTACCAAAGGGCACTACCACATCGACTTGGTTTCGAACCCGGAACCTTGCAGTTGGAAGACCACAGTCTGCTCTACATGTACATCCGTGTCATCATGTCTCCATGCCAATGCAATGAATTGATAGTTCATGTCGGAGTAATTTTTGTAAAAGTTTGCTACCACACGACGAATTAAATACGGCACCGGTCACTGGCGCACATGCATTGCTATGACCACGACAATCAAAATATCGATTTTTTTTTTTTCAATAACATTTTGCAAAAAATCTTATTTATGCGAATTACTTGTATTTATACCTCTATATTATACTTCCTTTCAATTGTCATTGGATGATTTGTTGAGATCACTTACGGAAAGACTAGAAACAACAACATACAGACATAATCTATAAATACCATGAACAAATATTCCCCGGCAACGGAACGGAGACTACTAATAATAGATGACGAAATATTTGGAATGTCTTTTTTTTGTAATTTCGGATCAGTCAAATAGTTATTTATGGAATGATTTATCTATCAGACAGGACAATAGTGTATAAAATTACATGTCGTCATCCGTATGCTTCTGTTCTGAGGTCGAAAATGAACTTTTCGAAGGAGACAAACAGTGCATGATTCTTCACACGATAAATTGTTGCAGGTACTATATTCACTTGCACGCTAACATTACCGATTATATCTAAGATTGTAGTATAGTGTAACCTGTCTACAAAGACCACCCAAATCACCAAAATGAGACAAGAAAAGTGGTCTTTGAAAGCAGGTGGTTTTTATGTAAAGGTTTCTTTGGTACATGTTTCAGTAAGAAACCATTTTCAAGGGAAACAAAAAATGTGGTCTTTGTAGACACTAGACAGGTGGTCTCACTATACATTGTGGTTACTGGTTACTAAAGCAGGTTTGACTGTATATCTGAACATGCACATAACGGGTATTAAAACTATTATACACGTATTAGTACCGCAATATGCGAAAATAACTGCCACTGAACAAGAACAACCTTTTATAAGGCTGAAGTTAAAAACTAGCTAAATAAATGATTTCGTTCGAATCAATCTTACTGAATTTATAGTATACAACCAAGGATATAACTCCTTGATAGTGAATACAACTACTTTTGCGACTGTTACGATTGCCACGTCTGTAGATATAATGTTTACCGTTGTCAATGACTGGTATGAGGACATCACTTTAAGAATAAATACATGTAATTCATATAGCATTTTTTTTTCTTTTCTCCTTTCTAAAATCGAAGGGAAACGACACGCACTGTTACTTATCCGGTGAAAATCAATGAGCTAGATAGGATTCATCGATAAGGGCGGATAAGCCTATACAGCGGGTATATATTAGAGAACAGAGGGGCACAATAAGTATTGCGTAATGCATCATGCATGTACAGTGTTTGTAAGAGATAGCCGAGCCGGGACAGCCGTAATATCGGTAATGTTTTTATCAATAACGGGAGTCGTGGCTTGTGAAAAGCAAGGTAAGATTGCGTGGTTTGATAGAGAGAGAGAGAGAGAGGGGGGGGGGGGGGGGGGGGGGGGGAGAGGGAGGGGAGGGGGAGGGGGGAGGGGGAGGGGGGAGGAGGGGGGGAGGAGGGATGTTGTAGAAATAGATGAAAGTTGGGTCCTTATAATATAAAATATACAGAACAAAAAACAAACGTTCGAAATCCTCACCTGAATTCCAATATGTTATTACAAAAGTGCGATGTTTTGTACCGCGGATACAAATCCTCTGTCACTCCAGCTTATAATAATCAATCACGAAAGAAAGGTCAACCTTTATCATTCCTTATAAACCATCCAAATTTGGCCTACTTTTGCCACTCTAATGGACGCTTAATCCTTGCAATCCTCATGATCATTATAAACACAAAATGACTCGTTCACAAACAAAAATGCCGATTTATGTCAAGCTTCTCGTTTGCCGTGGTTAAAAACAGAGAGTTTCGAGTCACAGCAGCGGAAATAATACTGCCCACACATGTCTCATTGCATGTAAAAATGTGTTTTTAGACTTTTCCAGATTTATTTGAAAACTTGTATAAGCATCTTTGCACGTCATTTCTATTTTAGAACTGAGGCCATATAGCCATGATTGCGCTGTTCGTGTTCACATAATTGGAAAGAGTATTGCTTCACTTAAGTATCAGAAAGAGGATTTCTTTTATTTGAATGAAAGCTGATAAGGCCAAATAAAATAAAAAACATGTTTAGCGTCCTGCTTTTTTGAAAAATAGGAAGGAGGAGGCCCTTTTTTTCTTCAAAATGGCCGCTCGGTACATTTTCCCTGACCTACGGGCTATTTTTCAAGATGGCCGCCGACATTTTTTTTTTAAATCAGAAATAGATCCATTTTTGTTTTTCATGTGTTTTTTTTTCTAGAAAAAAACAGGAGAAAAAAAAAAAGAGGCGGCCCCTAAAAAGGAAGCGGGCGGGGACGCTAAACATTCTTCGCATGCTTCCCAAGAGCAAATTTTTCTTCTAAACAAAATAATTAAATGATCCCAATAATTCCAACATTAAATGATCTATATTAATCTTAAAGATAAACTCCAGTAGTGGTAAAAAAAGAAAATTAATTCTCACAGAATCAAACGAAACTTACACTGAATGTTCAATACTACAAATAAATGACATGTGCCAAACAATATTGGAAGAAAATGTATACTGGCCGAGTAATGAGCATAGAAAGACAAGGAAATCAAGGTAGTACTATAGCCCCGACACCATGTGTGTTGTCCCATATATAGCTTTCTGTGTTACTTTACCAAGACTCGCTCAAATTTATTATGATTTTGATGACTCCAGAACCTTGCAGTGCACACCAGTACTTACATGCTACATGATCAACTGTTCTGATCCTTTCCACACCTTTTCTTAACAATGCAATCGCATTACCAGTACTAAAGTTTATCTTTAATGTAATTTCTTTGGAAAACCCAACATAAGTGAGTATTAAATTTGGGACCGATTTACCCTTTTCATCACGTTTGCCATCATGAAATTAAAGAATCACCATGCCGCCTTTAAACGATGATACTCTAATAAGGGAGGAAATGATGAACAAACATGACATGCATGCAGTGCCTCGTTGTATGTTCAACTAATTGCACACTATTAACATCAGGCAGTATGTATGATAGAAAGGTAATCACGGCCATCATCATTAGACTTTCAATAATAAATGAACTAACAAGAGAAGCTCTAGATTCTCATCGCGGCTTAATGCACTCTATAAATTTACACTCTGCCCCCCCCCCCCCGTTTATGAATATGCTTAAAGGAAAACTATATTCGGTATGGTGGGCCTCGATCAGTTTGAAGGTGCGATGGAATTTGTGATTTTTTTTCCCCTCTCTAATGAAGGTATTATATCTACATGTTTGTTGTTTTTGTTTTGAATTAATAATCTCTTTGTAAAATACATGTACGTGGATCCTATATTATTTTGATTAGCTTTCATTGGCTTCTTCACCCCCCCCCCCCCCCCCCACCCCTCCCCGTTCGGCAAAAGTATCGGCGAATATGTGTACATGTATATGGATTATGCATACAGTTCTGGCAACGTCTATGCCCCCCTCCCTTTAGGCCTTACAAATTTCAATCTAAATTTGAAAAATACATATAAATCGAAGTTCCCGATCTTTAGGTCTTTATCAAAACACAGGTAATTAAACAGGAAGTCGATGTGGATTATCCTCGAATCATAATAATTATGATCTTTCTTTAATCTAAAAAATCATCATTATTCTAGTTCATGCCATACATGTGGCACAATCAGCATTACATATTGGTACGTGTATGTAGGTCAAGAAAAAAACACTACTTTCTTCTCTTATATGTAGACATCAAACAGGCTATTCAAAAGTCCGACCATGGCTGAATAATTACCACAAAGAGCCGCACTAATTGACATCTCATACACGAACAAAGATGGCATATGAAAGTGAGAGAAAAAGTCAAAATGGGTCAGGTAGATTGAAGAGCGTGATCGCAAAACTCTTGAGCAGTTCGTGACGTGCCGAACCTTTCAATATTGACAGTTGCATCCATTATTCCATGTATTCGACTTGTAATCCCTATTTATTGTGCTTAGCGCCAATCTCGAGTTTTGTTGATGGGAATTCATTTCGACAGAACCTGGCTCAAAACTATCTGATTTGTTTATACAATGCAACAGTTCATGTACATCGGTGGTACTGGTTACGTTCATTTATTTATTTATTTGTTCTCTGTCAGCATTTTTTTAATTGAACCAGTAAGTTCAGCCGTCCATAATTATCCGATAGACGGAAGAACGATAATTTGGGTTCCTTTAAAAAAAAAATATTGAAAATCTTCTTTTTCTTCTTCTTCTTCTTCTTCTTCTTCTTCTTCTTCTTCTTTTTCTTCTACTCCTTTTCCCTTTGCTGTACCTTTTTGGAGCTGAGGGAGATTAAAAATAATTGCATAACTGCATGCACTCATATTATACTCCATGAGTGAAAGATTTTATGAAATAAAAGTAATTCTCGCGGTCCAAAGACCAAGCAGCGATTCTTACAATATAATTTAACGAAAGTAATGATAGGCCTTTCTTTAAAAAAAATGAACAGTTCAGCCAATAATATATTATAATGAAACAAAATAGTAAAAATCTTTAAAGTATCTTAATCGTTTGGGCAGCTCCCCGGCACGCACCTCGCACCCATGCGACACAAACATAGATTCAAGCATCAATAATTCATAAAGTGCGATTTGTTTCACGCGCTGGTCCAATTTTTGTGAAATAGTCTTGTCACGGCTTCGCATAATAATAGCACGATGATTGGCAGCGTCGTGTTCGTATAGGATTTCGTCCCCGGGGTATCAGCATTATTATGGTGATCATTGAGGCAATCATCCGTGGTCGCTGATTACCGTTATGTAACCGCCCACGGACTTCAATACATGCCCGTCCTAAAGTTAAACAGTGCATGTCCTCCCCCCTCGAGAACAAAAAAGGTGCTGTTTGAATAACATGTATTTATCGTAAGTGATGCATCATGTCACCAAAGCAATACAAGTTATTAAAGGTACACTGTCCCATTTGCAGGCCAAAAAAATGAAAAAGTTAAATTCCAACTGCATTTGAAAGATAATACTAATTTAGAACTTCCCTAAAACAGGTGGGGCTTGAAAATGTCTTCAAGTGGGGAAATGACGACTATTAGTTGTCAAATCGACTTTAGGGCTATAGAGCCCAAAAGTAATAGTCTTGATTTTCAGACAATTATTATTGTACCGAATTGTCATACGTTTTATGCTGCGCAAAGATTCAATCAGTTTAATCTTGGCCATCACAAGAAGTGGGTTATTGATGTAGACAAATGCTCATGTACCCTTTACAACTCTTTTCATGTATGTTATTACCAAAGAAGAAAAAAGGCCAGTCAGTCACTCAATAGTGTCTGACAGTGAAGTCTAGCAAGCAAACGGGTTTCCTTGCATAATTTGAATATGAGGACACTGCTAACGTTTAAATTTCACAGATAGGACATACATGACATATTCATAATTCCTGCAAAGTTCTACAGCATTTGAGGTTGGCTGCAAAAGGGACATAGTACCTTTAATATCTACATTATTTAATGTGCAATACCAGTTATTACTATAATTTAACTTACATTATATAATGTACATGTACATAGTAATAACTGGTATTGCTTAGAATAAATAAATGTAATTCAAACAGCACCTTATGTAAGTGCTCATTGCTCAAATATTTATTTTCTTCAGTATATGTTTACTGTATTGGTTTGTGTTTGGGATGCACCAACAGCAGCTATATACCGCCTACCCCACCCCCTCCTCAGAAAATGCCCCGCACCCTCACCCCCCCCCAAAAAAAAAGGGGTATATGTGGCTAAAAGTGGGTAGTTGCCGTACATTCGATGAGATCGGGCATGGCTGTACAAATTGTTTTCTCAAGTCAGACCAAAGAGATCCTACTTGGTCAGACGACGTTTCATTGTATTCATCGCTCAGAATGCTAGGTCCTACCTATATAATCGCATGTAAATTGATTGAAAGGATAACCAAAGGAACGCTCGAATATCAAATCACGCGCTCAAACGACCCGACTACGACAATTCTAGGCTGTTTATTTACCTTTGAGTTTGAATGTATTCTCGGAAGCGTTAATAATAACTGCTTTAACATCGCCATTTTCTTCATATGTTTTTAATGAAACTTGATTATAATTAAGCCTTGGGACTGCCATGTCCAGTATTTTCAATCACCAATCAACTCAATCCAATTCAAAGTTGACACATTAATACCAATAGGTTGCAGGTGACGCGCTTTCGTGGAAATCTAAATTTCTAGCCCCCTGGACAACCCACAGGCACCTTGATTGATTGATTTTTATTCGACAAGCTTCCAACATACAACAATATACAATAATAACAGATCAAAAATAAGTCAGCTTGAACAGGATAACCCACGAAAGCTCGAGAGCCTATTTCCAGTGGGGTCCCTTACAGACATGTATACAATTAATAACTAAAAATGGTAATATTTACAGACAGATAAGAAAAATAAAAGAATTACTTATTAAAGATAATAATAATAACAACATTAAACTGATGATAGAAATGATAATAAGTAAAAGAAGAAAAGGAAGAAGGAGAAGAAGAAAAGGAAGAAGGAGAAGAAGAAAAAGAGGCGGAGGAAGAAAAGGAAAATAATGATGAATTTGTAGAATTTCTATAACGTATACGAATACATAAGTATATACAAAATGAAAAAGTATGAACCGGCAGAAGAATACAAATTTCAATCATATAACATGTCATTTACTTCTCTTATCTGACTGTCAAGTATTAGGTATTCCTTTAATTTCGTATTAAAATGAGCATAGTTTTCTATTTCCTTTTAATACACCATTGGGAATGGAATTCCAATCTTTTATGGCATTGTAATAAAACGAATTTCCAATACTACCTACTCTTTCTGGTAAGTTAAAGTTGAATCGGCTATTTCTTGTATTATAATCATGTAAGTCAGTAACAAGATCGAAGTTGGATCGAATATAATGATTCGAACTAGTATATTTTATGCACGTGATGCAATACGAGTTGTTTTGATCTTTGGTCGACTTCAAGAAAACCAGCTTTAGAAAGTTCGCTGTAGCCAACATGAGTTCTTGGACCAGAACAGTTGATAAAGTTGATCGCCCCACAAGGTGTATAACGCTGCATTTAACATAACGCCTCGTTGGCAACGACTGTTAATTATAACCACGTGATTAATAATTAGTCGTAAACCCTCGAATAGTTGGTGTCAAATGTCTAGCACCCTCGACAACCCACAAGCACCTTGATCGACCTTCTAATTGCAAGGTGTATGCTCACTATGCTGTATAACGCTGCATTCAACATAACGCCTAGTTGACAGCGATCGTTAATTATAACCACAAGATTAATTAGCCGTATTAGCCTTCGATTAGTTGGTGACGAAAGCCCGGATTCAATTAAGGTTACGTAACACCCGGCGGCCGGTTTTCAATAGAGGAGATTGGATTTTGGTAAAGGCAGAGAAACCTGTGAGCCGTCTTGCCTTTGATGCCATCTGTATGTCAGTTTGGAAGAACTGAATCATGAAAAAGCTCAAGTTTAGTGATATCACATTGTATGTGCTGTCCCATTTACCCGTTTCAGTGTGCTGTGCATGTGCATTTCACCATGGACCTACTCTTCATTATAAGATGTAGTTTTTTGCACTGGGACTTCACAAATCTTTCGCTCGCTTATAGTAGGTCCATGATTTCACTAAGATTGAGTCAACTTCTCATCAGTCCCCTCAAATTCAGACTCAATTCTTACGGGTTTAATAGAGTATTCACCATTTCCCCTGTATTACATAATCAACCTTTAAAAATTGCTTCCACTTTACAGACAATTTGTTTCGGTTTCAAAATCTTATGGCATGAACTGAGGAGCGAAAGCTCATTGGTAAAGAAGTGGACTTGTAACCAGGAGGTCCCAAGTTAGAAACCAACTCGATGGCGCTAGTGCCCTTAGGTATTAATAAGGCATCCATCCCCAATTACTAAGTCCCTCGGAGAGGACTTGAAGCAGTCGGTCCGCTGGTTGCTTATTTACACGCATGCACATGCTTTTTAAGCTGCAGTCGGGTCCATGGTAAAAAAAAAAAAAAAAAAAACTCACTCAATTTTATCTTCAAAGGGTTCGAGTTCATGCTTTGTTTCGCTATATAGGCAGCGTGCAAACGGGACAGTTACGAGTAAACATTCATTCGCTCGCCTTGGCAATGAACTATCGATTTCTCGCCTGTCTGATCCCCCGAAAATCCGTTCGTATCGGGATACAAAGTTCTGTCATATACTTGTAATTTCTGAACCTGTTTGCAGACGGGAATTCGTAAGGTACATTATTTAACGGTACAGCTGCTTTTGCTTTTCAGCGTTGCCTTCCACTTCCAGGCAAAGAAAGGAATGGCTTCTAATTAATGTTTGGTACAAACAAGGTACAAATCAGTGTGGGTTCAGTGACTGGTCAGTCCTAAATATTTAAGAAAACAAGAAGAGGAATGATTGCATGCACAAGTCATGACTACGTTCTTTTTTTTATACTCATTCAGCAGAAAAAGTAGAAAAAAATCCGGCCAGAAAATACATGCCCCAGTGATGGAACCACAGGATTCTGGAAGGGTGGGGGGGGGGGGCAATTCATGTGGAAAATGAAATAACAACAAGAAACAACACACTTGGTGTACTATTTTACTACAGTACCACCGACAAAAAAAATCCACAGAGATTTTATATTTTTTAAATTTGAGCCTCAATTTGACATACATGTATTCATAATTCATGCAAAGTTCTATGGAAATTGATGTTGGCTGCAAATGGGACATAGTACACTACCTTTAAAGTTAAATGTGAGATGCATGGCCCTAACTTATCAGTGTCTGTGATATGGTGTAATATTGAAGCCCTAAACAAAATTGCGCTTCAAAATGATCATGAAGTGCCTCAAAAAGGTAAAAAACCTTTCAGTGACCGGTTTTACCATACTCACCTTCCCCAATAGACTGAAGTGTTATTAAAACCGTTAGGAAAACAAAAAATTGAATTTTGATTTCCAATCATAAATATCTTGATAATCAGACAGGCGATCGGCTTGTAAAAGTCATGGGATTCCTGACTGCCCTAATGGTTTATTCGTACATGTATGATTGCAGCATGAGCTAAATCCAGGATTTTGTTTCAGAATCTGAGGCAATGTTACCGAGTCACTTTAATATTGAAATGCTTCAACACAAAGTTTAAACTTTACCGGGAAAAAAAAAATAATTGTAGCGCAGAATAAACATTGCCTATACCAACAATATTTCATCAAATTTTCCCTTACCGGTACTTTTGCCCTTATCAATGCTCAATGTGGAAATGATGATAAATCGGGATTTACCCTAAAAATCACGGAGACGGAGTTTATAGAACTTCAAAACCACAATACACGAGTCTACTACTCTATGAACAATCATTTCCTGAAACCTAAAAGTACTACATGTACATATAATATATATATATATATATATATATGGGTATATATATAATACATGTACATAATATAATACATGTAGTTTTGCCCGTCACAATAACCCGCACGAACCATAGATTTGAAATAACGTCCGCAAGTGGCCGCTATTACAAGTTTGGTGAAGTTACGTCCAGCCCCCGACCTTGCTTTTTTTAGACTAACAATTAAAAAACATCATAAACAACATACTCTAATTGTATAGGCCTCACATAGTAATCGTAAGTATATATCGCATTATATACATGTACTAATTCATATTCATGTTCAACATTCGTAGAAGCTTTGTTTCTTCATATTTAATTGACATTTCATATTTAATATCAGTTTTGTTCATTGATATTTTGTACTCGATAACAGACATTTGATATTCGTGTTCTCGAAGCTCGATTATATGGTAGTCCCGAGTTCCGACTCCCGAATCGTTATTTGTATGATAGCCGATACGTTTCATTTTTAATTCTAATTCCAAACAGTACAATATAACACTTTTTCTGGTCGTAAACGTTTATTTTGAAACACGAGGTATGGGTATGATGAAGGGCTATATATAGAGCGATTTAAAAAAAAAACGTTGAATGTGGCTTTGTTTTTCCTTCCTTCTTCCTGCATGTGTGCGGGTTCTGCACACTAAAATAGTTTATTCACCTGTTAATACTAAAGGGCATGCAAGAAAACGGAATGGTTTATATCAAGACAAAAGGAAGGAGGAAAGTGGAAACGAATTATATATTATTAGATTATATTGACATTTATTTCAGAAGCATTTAGGAGAACAATAAAGAAAGTATAACGTTTTTGTTAACATGGGCGATCACCGAGTTGATAAAATAAAAACTATGGTCAATTCAAAATGTACATTTTTAATCCAATGTATGATCCTTTGTCGGATGTCACTCAAATTTGCATAGATAGATCCCTATCAGTCTGTCACTTTTTCCTATTTTCATTCAAACTTAAACTAGCACCTGGATATCTAGATTAATCCCCCCTTTAACATTTAATGTGTTCATCTACCAGGATACAAACGTGAGTTGAAAGTATTAAACTTCGAACTATACTGCTATCCAATAACACATGAACAACAATACGGGATTGACTGTACACAAACTATATATTCAAATCAGAGTCAGTTCACCCGAATAAGCCACCTTGCATACACATATATACCTTGTGTTTTGGACGCCTAGATGTATAATAAATGTATTGCAACTAGTATCCTTTTTTCATTGAAAGCGCTCGAGTCACCAATCGAATTAGTTTATCCATGCCCCGGTCATACCAAGAAGAACAACACTACACACAGACACATTATGAAACAAGATATTTAAACGGAGAATACAGTGATTACAGTCATTCTCTAGCTCATGGGACCAGTCACACTAACGACATAGAAACGTGACTAGAACTTGGAGTTGATTTGAAGTCGATTTAGCAATTTGACTGAGGTATTACAAGTCATGATATCACCGAAAGCGTTTGACTGAGTCACCAATTAGATTAGTTATAACGCCAATCACCCCGATAAGAACGACACCCCGATAAGAACGACACCCCGATAAGAACGACACCCGGACACTGCAGAGTTCACAGATTTAAACGGAAAATACAGTATTGCTCCAGTGACTGGGTCCAGTCACACGAGACCGACAGCAGGTCGGTTTGGGATCGGTTTGGGGTGGGTTAACTTTAAATTCGGTTTAGATCAATGAGATGTGTGTATGACCAGTCTAATCGAATACATTACCGTCACACCGACAAGAAAGACACCAAATCGACCAGTCTTGAACAGAAATATTAAAGAAACCTGACAAGCTATATAAGATTTGTGAATCTGATTCGGTTTATAGTATACCCAAGTCATGTCATTTTACACCGAACCCGAACCGATGGTGTCGTGGGGCTATAAATATTGGAACAAAGTGACGGTAGTGAGGAAAATCGTCACGCAAAGTGAATGCAATTTTTTTTCACTACCGTCACTTCGTGAAAACAACGACGAATTATTGTTTGGTCGGTCGTTCGTCGGTCTGTTATCGGTCTCGTTGGTGTGACAGTGAATATACTCCAACATAAATTTGGTGATATCGCATGTCAGTCAATATCATTAGGGTTAGGGTTAGAAGCTGGGGGGGGGGGGGGAGGCGGTGGTTGTGAGCGGAGGAGAAATAGGTGCAACTTTATTTGTAGACATGTCTTTTCTACATAGGTTTTATTGTGTGTGTTATATGTTATGTAAATGTTTAATGTATTCTTCTTTTTTTTTTTCAACGGGGACAGTTTGTGGCAGCCTTTGATCTGGTTAGTTTTATATGGCTTGAATGTGGGCAACAACCTTTCCATCTCTCATCCACCTATATTATCTACTCAACACGCACATGATGAGTAACACTAAAATTTCCGTCTGCAATTTGATATCCTTAAATGTAAAAGGTATTCGGGAGAAAAATAAAAGAAGAAGCATTTTCAAATGGTGCAAAGAAAAAGGTGGGAATATTATTTTTTTACAGGAAACCTTTAGCACACAAGATATAGTTAATACTTGGAATTCGATGTGGGAAGGCGAATGTATATACAGCCACGGTACTAATCATGGTAAAGGGGTTATGATACTATTTGATAGTGGAGTAAATATTAAGATACGACACACAGTTATCGATGAAAATGGCAGATACATTTTTGCAGTTGGTTTTCTGCAGAATAAGGAGGTAATACTCGGAAATGTTTACTTCCCTGTTGGGAGCAAAGAGTTGGAACAATTGGAGTTTCTGGGCAAAGTTAGAAATATTTTGGAAAAAGATGAATTCAAAAATAAACCTCTCATTATTGGAGGGGATTTTAATATGGTTAGAGATGTACATTTAGATTACAGTGGACATAATGTTAATAAAAAACAGTCTAAGCTTAGCTATGAATTTGAAAAGTTTTTAATTGACTATAATGCCACAGACATATGGCGTGTCAAAAATAATTTAAAGAAACAATTTACATATCACCAACAGAATCCTAAAATGCATAGTAGATTGGACTACTGGGTTATTTCGGAGAGCATAGAAGATATGGTATTTAGCTGCAAAATATTACCTTCAATTTCACCGGACCACTCAGCAGTAGAACTGATTATTAAACTACATTCTTCTACTAATCCTGTAATAAAAGCAGGATATTGGAAATTTAATAACAGTTTATGTAACGATGCAGATTATGTGAAAAGTATGAAAGAAGAAATAACACGGTTGAAACTCAATTTATCCAAAGAGATAATAGATAATAGAATATTATGGGATTATGTTAAAATGGAGATACGAAGCTTTACAAGAAAATACTGTAAGAAAAAAGCCAAAGAAAGAAAGGATAAGATTATTGGTTTGGAAAAAGAAATTTCAAAGTTAGAGGAAGAATTACAAATACCAGCGAAGGTGAATGACAATTCTTTGATTAACGATTTGGAAAAGAAAAGAAGGGAATTGAAAGGTCTTTACGGTTATATAAGTGAAGGGGTAAAAATCAGATCTCGAGCCCAATGGTTTGAAAGTGGAGAAAGAGAAACGGCATATTTTAAGCAACTAATAGATTTCAAAGGGAAAAAAAGTGTTATTAAAGAATTACAAGTAGATGGAAATATAACTGATGATGAAAAAGATATCATACAAGAAATTAGGAGATTTTATTCTAAACTGTATGCTAAATCAGAAGAAGGATTATGCGAAAATATTAATTTTTTCCCCAAAACCTTACCCAAATTAACAGAAAATCAGAGGAAGCTATGTGAAGGAAAAATTAACCAGGGAGAGTGTATTGAAATCTTAAAAGAAATGCAGTTAAATAAATCCCCAGGAAATGACGGATTAAATGTAGAATTTTATATTACATTCTGGCATGTAGTTGGTGACTTAGTTCTCAAGGCATTTAACGATACCATGAAATTCAAGGAATTGTCGCCTTCTCAAAAACAAGCAATCATAACGCTTATACATAAGGATGGTAAAGACCCCCAAATTCATTAGTAATTATAGACCTATCTCCTTACTCAACGTAGACTATAAGATTATTACCAAAACACTTTCTAAAAGAATAAAAAAAGTTTTGAATGAAATTGTGTCGGTCGACCAAGTAGGTTATTTAAAAGATAGAAACATCGGTGATGCAATCAGATTAATCAATGATATGATTTTTCATACTTCTTGTTTTAACAAACCAGGGTACCTATTGGCAATAGATTATGAAAAAGCTTTCGACTCGATTTCACATAGTTTTCTTCAGAAAGTGCTCATTTCTTTCGGGTTTGGGCCAATGTTTTGTGAATGGGTTACAATTTTACTTACCAATGCTCAAAGTTGTGTTTTTAATGGGGGTAAATCAACCGGATATTTTAAAGTTCAAAAGGGTGTAAGACAAGGAGATCCGTTATCTCCATATTTATTTGTTTTATGCATAGAATGCTTAACTCACTGCATTAGAAATGATAAGTTGGTAAAAGGTATTTGTTTTGGAGAAACAGAAATAAAGATGATCTTATATGCAGATGACATGTCAATTTTTGTACGAGACATAAACTCGATTAATAGAATAGAGGTAATCATGGAAAATTTTAGGAAAATATCAGGACTAAAGATTAATGGAAATAAAACATTCATTTTACCCTTAGGATCTTCTGTTGGCTCTGCGACTGTGTATCCTTTTGGAAAGGAGGCACACATTTTAAAAATACTCGGTATATATTTTACATTAGATCCCAATGTGGCGGAAGAGATGAATTACAAAGAAATATTAAGCAAAATAAAGAAATTGTTAAATTGGTGGAAACAAAGAGATCTTACTTTGATAGGGAAAATTCATTTACTGAAAACATACGCATATTCAAAACTAATCTATGTAAGCTCTTTGACTCCAGTGCCTGAATGGGTTATAAAAGAAATTGATGAGATCTGTTTTAATTTTCTATGGCGAGGTAAAGACAAAATTAAAAAAAGTACCATGTATTTTGATTACAAGCACGGAGGATTAAAAATGCTCAACTTTCAACTTTTTGTGAAAGTACAAAAGGTGATGTGGATTAAAAGACTTGTAACAGGAAACCAGAGAGTTAAATGGAAAAAGTATTTCAAATATTTAATGAGACCTTTCGGAGGAAATTTTATTTTTTACTGTAACTATTTACCTAACAAGATCGATATACAATTACCAAAATACTATCGGGATTTAATAAACATTTGGTTAGATATGAATGATTTTATTAAAAAAGATACAACTCACAAAGGGAATGAAATTTTTTTAAATAATAGGTTTATACACAATAGTGGAAAAACATACTTCAATGAAAATCTTTTCTTAAAAAATACTTACAGATTGTACCATATTATAGATGGAAAAGGAACGTTAAAGTCGGACACTTATTTCAGATGTATGGGACTAGAGGAAGAGGAAATATCAATGCTTAAAGAAATCTATGGTAATATACCTAAGGAATGGAAAATCGATTTAACAAAGAGGCAAATTTCATTTCATGACCTAAAAATAGAATTTATGTTCACAAAGAAAACATTCCAATTTGAATCGGTTAGTTCGAAGAATCTGTACAGGGCATGCATACAAAAAATGCAAGACGTCCCTGTCAGTTTTCAGAATTTACATTCATCATACAATCTGTCGGTTAAAGAAATTGAAAAGGTTTTTGTCCGACCAAGAATTAGTACTTTAGATAATAAACTAAGAGAATTTCAATTCAAATTGCTTTATAAAATTGTTTATGTCAATCGTTATTTATACAGGTTTCAATTCATATTAAGTGATAAATGCTCATTTTGTGGAAAAGAAGAGGAAACATATAGGCACATATTTTTTGAATGCGAAATGGTGAGAAAATTATGGGATCAATGTAGTGATAGTTTGGATATTCCAATCCTTAAAGATATGAGCTGGAAGGAAGTTCACATTGGATTAGACGAAATAACCGAAGATAGGCAAATGATTAATCACGTGGTTTTATTAATTAAATATTTGATATTTATTAGTAGGGAAAAAAGAAGCCTCCAAGTATTGAAGAAATAAGAGAGAAAATATTCAAAAGTAAACAGGAAGAAAGAAAGAGTGCTACTGAACGAAATACGTTGACGTTCCACTATAAAAAATGGGAACATCTCAAGGTAAACATGGACAATATGCAAGAAAATGCAAGGGATGAGGAAAGGGGAGGCCTGCCCGGTTCACAGCTGTGTGTGATTGACCGGTCTCGACTGCCTTGAGCTGCCCACGTCTTCTTGTTTTGTTGTTGTTTGTTTTGTTTTCTGTTTTTTGTTTTCTGTTTGTTGTTGTTGGTTTTGTTTTTAACGGGGGTAGGCGGTATAACAAACTTTAATCATTCGATATAACTGAGTTGATTGTAGTCTGTACTTTGTTCCAATATGTTATAAATTATAATATGTAATAGAGATACTAGTACTACAGAACAAAATATAGAGGGGGGGGGGGTTATAACAATATTAATTCATTCAATATAATTGAGATTACTGTATTTTGTACTCTGTAATTGGTTCCAATATGTTATATATTATAATTTGTATGAATTAATATTATTTATTGAGTGAATACAATAAAGAATATTACAAAACAAAAAAAATATGGGAGGGGGGGGGCAGTATAACTTATATCTTCATTCGATATTACTAAGATTGATTATACTCTGTGCGGGTTTTTTCCCCCCATTATGTTATATAGTTAAATGATGTATGATTCGATGTTATGTATTGAATGATATAATGTAACACAGATGTACATGTATGAATTGATTGATGTATTGAATGAACACAATAAAGAACATTACAAAAAAAAAAAAAAATGTATTGGATATGACCTCAAATTTGTACCGTACGTCGCCCTTGGCTTTGGCAGGGCTGGTGTATTATTAGGGACAATAGGCGAGAAAAGTCCATTGTGACTTATACAAATATTTGAAAGCCTCTGAAATGCGTTCAGTGTCAATTTCGCAAAGGCAAGTTCATACTTCAGTGCACCAGCTACCGTGAGCTACTGCCAAAATACGAAATCACAACTGTGACTGACTGTTGTGATTTCGTATTTTGATCGCTAAGGCGTTTATTTCATCACATTTTAGGCGTATTGCAACTTTTTGTCTTCGGAACGATCATAAACTGAATACAATATCCCAAATATTTATTATCTTGGCATACCTTTCGCTTTCGGTCCTTTGTACTCTTAATCCACACCCGTGCACCCTGTGTTATTCTTCTACCTATCATTCAAAATGATGTATATAAATCCCCGGCCATACATGGGTGATTTTGATCGCCTCTGCGTTTACAATCTTCTTCGTTTTCAATGGATTTCCCTTTTCTCGTCGACCAAACAAACATCAACAAATGCCTTGAATTTGATGTACGTGTATGCAAGGAAGTAGGTACACTGTCTTCTGAAGCCAATTCCCTTCTTTGTGCATGAATAGAGCCTAATGGATGAAAATGCAAAATTCTGCCATCGCCCCCTTACTCCTATTCACGTTAGGACCTGCAGGATACACCATACTAGTGCGGCTGAGTTACTGAATTTGTCATTCCTCAAACTTCAGTTAAATTACGTGCCATCTCCTTGGACTTAGACATTTTAACGACTTTTGTGGATTTGTCAAGTTCAAGTTCAAGTTCATTTTATTTCCATTGGGCCACAGTTACGAAAGGAATTTGACTCTTTGAGTGAGTGTGTATAATCCTACATGATAATATTAATTTATACCCAGTACCCACACCGACTGATCTTTAGTGCTCTACTTCTCCGCCATATTGGAAAGTCATTAAAGTCGGGAAATAGTGAAAGATAAACAAATCTATCTGTTTGACACGAGACAGCTCTGAGCTAGGACTAGACGATAAAACAGTTGCAGAACAACTGCAGAAGTGCTCCTACACCAACAGGTTCAAGGCCAATATCTGATTTGGGAATACGAGATCATGGTCATAATTGTGACCTATGACCTGCCCCCATCAAATCTAAGTTGCGTATCCAGCAGAAGGTAAAATACATTGTCATACACTCCGCGCCATCGCCCCCCCCCCCTCCCCCTCCCCTCGCTCAACTTATCTGGATGTAAACAAACGTACAAGAGTCATTATAAATATCAATTTGATTGGGGTGATATACATAACCGGTGGAATCCACTTCCAGAAACGTGCTCTGGATTGAGTCCACTCTGATAGGAGTACATTTTTTTTCGGTAGATTTGACTCCAAAAAAGTGATTCGTGATATGACTCCTAAGAATCGATTTCGTGAGAAGGCATAACATTAGGTCAGAATTCAAGCTCGGTTCTAGAGTTGTTTTCATTTTTTTTAAAGCCTTGGAGGTGAATGCAGACACAAAACTACCCGCCCGGGGAATACCCCCCCCCCCCCCCCCCCCGACTAACAGATACTCATTTATGTTTGCGCCATAAATGAAGAAACCAGGGGAAACATCGTAACATTCGACTGATCTTTAGTGCACTCTTTTAGGCCCACATACCCAAAGTATACATTGGTAACCAGTGTTGTTTCCGTGTAATCAATGTTTGCACATGGGCACGATTTCAGTAGCTTATCCACCCCCCCCCCCCACTCGCTCTCTCTCTCTCTCTCTCTCTCTCTCATTTCTTTTCTCTCTTCTTTAAAACCCCTCCCTATTATTGAATATGACTATAACGTTCACCCCGATAGGTCGCACTTTCGCCTTACTCTTGGATTATATCTTTGACTTTGTTTCTCATATGGAAATTGGGTCGTTCTTTTTGAAGTTTTTTGTTTTGGATTTATGTGACCACTTTTGGAATAGGGATTTCTCGTACTGAGGTAAGCAAACACTGTGGGCTTTTCATTTCATTTCATTTCACTTCATTATAATTAGCTGCACGATACGCGCTATTCAAATTTCGCGCCTTTTTTCGAAAGCCAATCATGGCGGCTCACGCCTCCGAGCCGGAAAGATCCATGATGAGCGAGGATGAAATAGTATTTCAAACTGTGCAAAACAGGAATCCTGCAAAAAGGCAACGTGAGAGAAGCTCTACTAATATAGAGAACTTAAAACACGCCTCAGAATCATACTCTTCGAACACCACTTTCCACACCACTTCCCCAAACCCAAACCCAAAGGGCTTTAACATTTTCATAACCCCAATAGATAGGACAAAATCTTTGAACAATGTTAATCCCATACAAATAGCCAAGGCAATTAGGGAAGTTTGCGTGAACCCTGTAGATTTTATCAAAACCACTAATACGGGACTCTTAATCAAGTGTAAAAATACCAAGCAGGTGAAGGCTATCTCAGAGATTAACAAAATAGGAAGTGTTGATGTAAAAGTCAGTGAGGGAAACAATGGAGCAAAGGGAGTCATTTATGATATCCCACTGGAAATGAAGGAAGAGGAAATTCTTAATGAATTGAAAACTCAGAATGTGATTGGGGTAAAGAGGATGGTGAGAAGAGTCCGAACAGATGAAACAATAGAAGGAAAGCGCCAAATCTCTCAAATTCCCATGCGCTGCGTTATTCTAACCTTCAGTAAAGTCACCATCCCCCCTGAAATCCACTTATGTTTCCAAATCAAGCGCGTAAAACAATATGTCCCACCTGTAATTAGATGTTATCAATGCCAAAGATTCGGACACAATGCTTCACAATGTAATTCCCAAAAAAGATGCGTCCGATGTGGAGAAAACCACTCTTTCGATGAGTGTAAAAAAAAAGAAGAACGAAAGTGCGTAAACCACTCTGCAGCCTACAGCGGCTGCGCACAAGCAAAAAAGGCAAAGCAAGTGCAGCAGATACGGTATGCAAAGGGGCTATCATACGCAGAAGCAACTCAGTCCTGGCAGCAACAAAATAAAAAAGTATCAAATCCACAGCCTATTCAACAGAAAAATAAAGCCAACAAAACATTGAGTAAGGAAACAGAAAAACAAACAAACGAAATTCCAGTGCAGAATGTTGGTAAACCTAATAGTACTTACGCACAAGCAGCTGTTCCTTCATTCCTGACCAGAGCAAACACCACCCCACAATTTCAAAACCAGGTTATTCGTCAGGAAAAACAGAGTAAAGAGACCATTAATAATCAAGGAACGTCAAATGAAACACCACAAGGCACTCCACCTATGACCAACTTCATAGCCTCGGCTAGTGATGAACAAATTATAGATTTTATTTGCCAACTAATTTTTAAATTCACAGAAGGTAGAACGGAAAAAGAATTGAATACTCTTGTTTGCGTTGCAGCCAAAAGGGCGCTGCAACAAAATAGTACATATGATAGAACAAATGATAGTGATTAATTTACTCATGTCACTTTCCATTTTACACTGGAACGCCCAGGGACTCTTAGGGCACGGCAATGAATTATTAAATTATTTAAACTTACACAAGGATTTTAAATATGATATTATTTGCATACAGGAGACCTGGTTTCATAATAACATTATTTTGAATATTCCAGAATATACATGCTTTCCTAGAAACAGACAAAATAATATTAGAGGAGGCTGTGCTATATATGTTCATGATAGGATTAAGTACGAGGGTCCTTTCACAGATGCAAACTTAGAATTACAGCAAATGAATGTTTACATAGGGGGGAAAAAATTGTCAATCATTAATTATTATAACCCTTGTAATAAACTGAATGAAAATATTATGAATAAGTTAATGGAAAATGTATCTAACAATGAAAACGTCCTTATAATGGGAGATTTTAATGCTCACAATGTTTTATGGGGCAGCGAGAAAACAGACAAAAACGGTGAAGTAATAGAACATTTTTTGAATAAGAACAGTTTGATTATTTTGAACAATGGAGAGGGGACCAGATTAGACCCACGAACGGGGAAAACATCATGTCTGGATCTAAGTATCACATCTCCTTCTTTAGCGTGTAAGTCTACATGGGGAGTCATGCGGAGTACTTTTGGTAGTGACCACTTCCCAATCTCTCTCCAAGTGTCTCTCGAAAAAAGTACAGATCCGCATAGAGCAAATGCAGGTATGCCTAATGGAAATGTGGTAGAAAAGCCTTTTTCTTTTAAGAATATAAACTGGTCTAACTTTGCAAAGAAATGTGAAGAAGTATTAAATGGGCAGATTACATTAAAAAACACAAATGTAAAGGAAATGTACACCCAATTTATGGAGTACTTAAAAGAAGTTATAAAGGAAGCTGTTCCCCAAAAGAGTAAAAAGAAACAAAACCCGGTCCCATGGTGGACAAAAGAATGTTCTGCTAAAATTAAAGAAAGAAATAAAGCGAGTAACAAGCTCTCTAAAGGTAGAATGATAACGCTGGAGAATATAGATGATTATTGTAACAAGAAAACAATGGCACAACGAGCTCTCCGCCAAGCAGAACATATTGGCAAGCCTTTTGCACGAAACTGGACCGTTACATGCCTGAGTCAAAAATCTGGACCTGCATAAAACGACTAAATGGTGTTCCAGGGGCGAGGTCAAAAAATATGTCATCATTGACAGAAAATGACAAAGAAATAACTCGGGAGGATGAAAAGGTGGATGTTTTTGGACGCTACTTTCAATCTTTAGGAATGAGAGAAGATAGGGTAAATGAACAGTATTTAGCTTTAGTAAAGAATAGCATGAATATTCAGGAGAGTGTTATCAATGAACCCTTTTTACTCATTGAATTAGAAAAGGCAGTACAGTCAAAAAAGCGGACTGCCCCTGGTCAAGATAACATTCCTTATGAGGTGTATGAAAACTTTCCTAAAGAAACTAAAAAGGTTATGTTAGATATAATAAACAGGATTTGGGGAACAGGGGAAATACCCCTCCCACTGAAGCACTCTATTTTGATACCAATTTTGAAACCTGGAAAAGATCCCCGGAAAGCGTCATCATATAGACCCATTTCACTCACATCATGCTTCGCCAAAATAATCGAGCGTATGATCAAAGAAAGATTACAATGGTATGTAGAAAAACACGAGTTACTACCTAATTTTATTAGCGGGTTTAGAAAAGGGCGGAGTGCCATAGACAACATAGTTCTCCTAGAAAACGATATTCAGAAAAGTATCAATTGTAATGAACACATAATAGCTGTGTTCCTAGATATTGAGAAAGCTTATGATAAATTATGGATAAATGGACTACTATTCAAACTCGCCCAAAAAGGAATAGAAGGAAATTTGTTACAATATCTACAAAATTATTTGACAGGACGTACCTTTCAGGTAAGAATTAATAATACTGAATCAAAAACATATGATATGCATAATGGACTCCCACAAGGAAGTATTTTGAGTCCACTGCTATTTAATTTAATGATTAGTGATATCCCTACAGATCCTTCAGTGCCTTTAGCTGTATATGCTGATGATTTTGTCATATGGGCATCAGGTAGGGATATCCTTCAAATATCAAGCAAACTTCAGGAATACCTGAATAGGCTCCAGACTTGGTTTCGCAGATGGGGATTTCGGCTTTCGGCTGATAAGACAGTCCCTATATTTTTTACAAAAAGTACAATGAATCTCTCACCACCGCAAGTAGAATTATACGGGAATAAAGTGCCCTTCCAGAATACTCATCATTTTCTGGGGGTAACTTTTGATAAGAAATTGACCTGGAAGCCACACGTGGAAAATGTTGTAAAGAGATGTAAAAGAAAATTGAATATCCTAAGATGTTTAACGGGAACTAAATGGGGGAGCTCTTCTAAATCCCTCGTAAAGGTTTACAGGGCATTCATAAGATCCTTACTCGACTATGGATGTGAGGCTTACGATAGCGCTACTACCACCACAAAAAAGGCACTTGATTCGGTGCAATACCAGGCGCTACGGATTTGTGCGGGAGGACTACCTCTCACTTCCCTACAATCATTACAAGTGGAAATGGGAGAATTTCCCTTGGATCTAAGGAGACAAATTGTGTCAAGTAAATATAGACAAAGTATCGAAAGATCCCCAAACCACCCATTATCACAAAACATAGGGCCATGTTGGCAATTTGATTATCTAAAGGGAAAAGACTTTCTTAGTAAACCTTTCGGGTATAGAACCCAGAGTAAACTAAAAAACTTCATGACAGAAACTGCCGTACCATCCCCATTCCCGCCATGGCTTTTTGAACCCCCACTGGTTTCGACCGAGTTGAGCTCTCGGATTTCAAAAGCCGACCATCCGAATGAACTACAGCAACAAAGCTTAGAATTGATTAATTCAAAATGGTCGAACCAGTTGCATATATATACAGATGGATCTAAGTTTCCGGAGAAGGGCCAATGCTCGGCTGCTTTCTATATATCCCACACTTTTCTGTACACCAATGTAAAAGATTAGCGAATTTTACCTCATCGTATAGAGCCGAGTTGGCTGCCATTGTTCTTGCCCTTCAATGGATCGAAGAAACAAACATCTATACAGGTGCAGTCATTTTTAGCGACTGCTTAAGTGCCCTCACAGCCTTGAAACATTTTAGTGACGAATCTTTTGTCACAGAAATATTTATAATAACGACCCGATTGAAATATAGAGGGATCGAAATCGCTTTGGAATGGATTCCAGGCCACTGTGGGATAGTGGGAAATGAAAAGGCAGACTTCTACGCAAAAAAAGCTCTAACTCAGGAAATTGAAATGCATAATAAATTGACGTTATTTGAAAAGACAAGTTTAATTTTGTACAGTTCAAAGTTACTTTGGCAAGAAAGGTGGAATGATACCCAATCGGCATTAAAAATCCTTCAGCCAAATGTTATCTCACAATATACTTGTAAATTGGGAAGAAAAACTGAAACTATTCTTAGGCGACTACGCCTGGGAGTGTCTGGACTCAACCAAGACCTCCTACGTTTGGGCATCCACTCCACAGGTTTCTGTGACAGCTGTCCAACATTAGAAACGGTCAGACATTTTCTGATAGAATGTCCAAAGTATATAATAGAGAGGGCCATGTTAATGTCAGAAGTTAATATTTCCAAGGAAGAGGACATTATGATATGTTTACGAGAAAGTGACTCTCGTGTACAAATGGCAATTGCTCGCTTCGTTTTTAGAACGAAGCGATTATGTAAAAAGTAAAATCAAAAAGAGATGAAAAACAGAAACCACAATCAATTTGAGCTGAATAGAAGAGAAAATAGGTATTTTGTGTATAACCTTATAGGCCCGGTATTAGTGTATTGATTATTTGAAGTTTTGATCGTATAGACCGATACCTTATTTAGGCATCTTTTAAAAAATAAAAATAAAACAAACAAATAATTGAAACAATTTATCATTATTTATTTGACCAATCGGAAAACATATCTTAATACTACACACATCTTTAGGGAAGTGGAAAGGAGAGAGAGAGAGAAGGATACAATCTGCTGGCCAGGGTGACAAAAGAAAGCATGTCACCCCCCTTTGAATGATTATAGTAGTTAAAAGTCATGCACTATATAAATAATCTCATGAACTAACTCATATAAACTAATAAAGCCCACAAGTGTTTTGCTTATGCAGTTGTTTTTCTCCTAATAAATAAATAAACCCTCACATACAGGTACACGACGCCCCTTTGTCTATGCCAGAGTGACCTAGGTTGAGTTTATCAACCGAGAAGCGTACGGCGTAACGTAACTCGCTGGGCTGGTAAGAAGGCATCATAGAAAGGACAGGGCCAGCGTGAGTTGGAACTGTGTGCGGATCGTGGTTTAATTTGAAATAATTTTTTGTTTTTAATTTTTTTTTTGGTGGAATATGACTAATATTATATTAAAATGAGATTGGAAAAGGAAAGAAAAAATAATAATTTTACCAAGACACTAAAAGAAAGAGATGCGATGAAATTGGCAACAATAGTCAATTTTGACTAATAGCCATTATAAAACCAAACGAACAACAACAACAACAGTTCTCTCTCCGAGTCGAATTCGCCGAGAAATCGGATGCTGATAGCTGCTGTTTGATTTCTCTGATAAATATTTGACAATATTCGACAATATTCGACAATTACATCTGTGTAAACAAGGGAAGCGGCAATGTATTGACTGAAAAGTACCAAATGGATTGAGCACACGCGTTCTTGTGAACACATCACCCCAGTACTTCGCGAATTGCATTGGTTGCCGGTGACGTACCGCATTATGTACAAAATCTTAGTTTTAACTTATAAATGCATTCATGAATTGGCACCAATTTATCTGCAAGAATTAATCGAGGAATACAAACCCTCACGCAGTTTACGGTCATCTTCGCAATTAAACCTCGTATCTACTTCTGTGTCAGCTCTTTCTTATGGTAATCGTTCCTTTCGCAAAGCTTCTGCTGAACTTTGGAACAGATTACCTTTAAATGTAAAAAAAACTGTCAAACCATTAACCTATTCAAAACTAGTCTCAAGACACATTTTATTCAAAATTGCGTTCGATGATTAATTAACTCTGTTCACTTTGACGTGTATTCCATATGTATTGTAATTTGTATGTTTATTTGCATTTTTAGTTTTGTATAAGATGTAATTGTGTATCAGTCTATTTTGTGTGTATAGCGCTTAGAAACTTCGGTGGTAAGCGCTTTATAAGTAACGTTATTATTATTATTATTATTATGCTAACGGGCCTCATTATACTAGGGTAGCTTCTGCTGTTTCATTCGTTGGCTAGGGAGATATGACAACTATTTATTAATAAAACATGGCCGCACAATCGGACAAAATATGCTCTTTAATGGTCTGCATATTATGGCTTCTTTAATGACGTTGACCAAGGCTGTGGGTCAAAGCTCAGTGTTTGTGGACAGTGTACAGATAGCAAACGGAAACCGGCCATTTATGTTTGTGGTCGGGTCCTGGGTACTTTAATCGAGGGGCTTACAGAGCGCAGGATCAATTCAAATTCATGGCAGCAATTTATCTTGTTCTTGTATTGTTTGCAGATGGAAGGCCAGAGTTCTTCTTTACTTTAGGCATCCATGTGTACATATATTCGTTTTATTATTAGCCGCATATGTCTAAACATGCCGATAAATAATTGAATTCACTCTTTAGAAATCAATGTTTGGCACCGTTTGTATTGCAGGACTAGCTGGAGGGGCGGGGGGGGGGCTATTGGTTTTCAAAAATCAAAATATGGGCTTGGATGCAAATTACCGCATGTTTGATATTAAAACATTGCTCACAACTATGAACATAATGTTATACCAACGTTTTGGTATAAGCTTATTGTTTCCAAGCGTTATATATAAGAAAAAGCGCGATTTCACAGTCCAATTATTTCAGACAATCGCTGGACGCATGCCTCCAAAACCTGGCTTCTAATCGGCTTCTAATCAGCTTCTAATTCAGTATATTCAAATTCAATCACACACTCAAATAGACAAGGCTGTCTGATATATATATATAAAAAATGTTAGAATGCAGGGCCGGGTTAGAGTGCACATTGAGAACACTAAACCAAACAGTCCGAAACAGAACTAATATCGCACATTAATTGCACAAGCTAACAGTATAAAAGTAAAACATCAACTATCCCAAATGCGTAGAATTACAATATTTGTCGACTGCTGAAGAATGCAGATTCCCTGTGCATAATGGACCACAACGAACACACTACACGGAATTCTACACGGATATGACCGTATGACACGTGCCCCTTCCCAGTAGCCACAACTACCGGTATAGAATACAAGTATAGAATTTGCTGGTTGTGCCTGGTTTATATGGCACGGGTCATTGTTGTCCATCGGACAAAGGAGCCCCTCCTCGCCAGCCCCGTCCCACGACCATACACTCACACACAGCCCCGACCAAGCCAGCGCTACAGGCGTTCGTTATACACGCAGCCCGCTGTGATTTGTGTGAAATTGGATCCGACCAGCCTGAATTAGCTGGGTAAAAAGTCCGCTGATCACATAATTGTGTACTTGTAGCAAAGAATAGATTATGGAAAATGGTGTAATACTTACCACTTATCAAAATTCTCGTGAAAGTTCGTAATTATATCCGCTAGAAATCAGTCACAAGAGAAGAGGCAATTTCCCCGAAACCAAACTGCACAGCAAAACGTCTGCTGGAGCTTCACAACAGTCACAAACGTGTTTGCAGCTGTCAAGTAAATGTGATTTATCCTTCAAATAATGGCAGTAATGAAGTTCCCTAGTATATAAACTGAACTACTTTAAAAATAACAGACGGTGTTAGTAGCATAAACCTCCGGCTCGCTAATTAATCCACTTCCGATCGTTTAGTAATTAGTATAGAGACGTTCACAGCACAGATTGTATGTGACTATCGAGGTGATCCAAAAACCATTAGCAAGTGCCAGTGTTGTGTTTGAAGTTTGCACTCGCAAAACGTGGAGGTGGTATAATGATAGTCTGCAAAATCAGACAACAAGCGTTACAACGCGTTGTGGCGTGCGCCTGTAATCCAGCTAACAGTGGAAGTTACAAAGTGATTCAGCCGAGGACGCGGGGTTCGAAACTGAGTTACGTCTTTCGGATGGTGACGTTTTAATGGTCGGTTCCCAGAAATAGTCATATCTGATTGACACACGTCTGTAAAAACACACACATCACACACAAAAATGTTTTCGAAAATGTTCGCAGAATACAGTCGGACTTTGAGATGAAGCATGTTTCTAGTACGAAGCAAATATTTAGACAAGAATAGTGCGCCTACTTTCTTCTTTTTTTCGGGGGGGGGGGGGGAGATTTGCATTCAGTTGGGTGGCTAAGGTGAGTAGACTTGGGCATTCGATGTGCCCCCCCCCCCCACCCCCTCAATCGAATTGAAAAAGAGAGATAGATAGAAAGGAACGGAATAATATTAAGGAACACAAAATAAGATGGCCTTGTCATTTTTTTATTTGCTAATCATTTAAAATCCTACCTCCCCCCTTTATACATAGTTTACACACACCAAAAACGTACAACAAACACACGGACACATTTTGTTTCTCTCTCTCTCTCTCTCTCTTTCTTCTCTCTATCTCTCTCTCTCTCTCTCTCTCTCTCTCAATCTCTCTCTCTCTCTCTCACGCTTCTAACTTTTGAACAATTGAAAGAGGAAAAATGAATTAATTGAATTGAATCGAATTGAACTTTCTTGAAACGTCAGTGTAGTGTCTTATGAATTAGACTAAAGCACTATACATTATAGGTAAGTGCACTCTAGAGGGCTTTGTTATAAACAGCGGACTCTCTTTTCAAAGATCAAAGAAATGCGGTGAATGCTAACTGCCTAGCGGGCTTTTGATAAGTGATATTTTAATATTTTAATGAAGATTAAGATAGGTACGGGAAATTCCGATGGATTATAAAGGGAGAGAACTTATATCTCCTCTATATAAAGTATTGACCGTACATTAGCCAGATTGAAATTCGCTGAGACTTTGCTGTAAATGACTCGATTTGCGTTCTCATAAAAGGTAGCTTTGAACTCCTTTTTTGTTCAGCAGTGAATAAAGCAGTGAAAAGTAAGTTTGAAAATAGAACTGATTCATTTTGGCCAGTTTTTTGGAGAGAATCAAATTAACAAGAGAGAGAGAGAGAGAGAGAGAGAGAGAGAATAGAAATGGTGACAATACTACGATAGTAATCTTGTCTAATAACAAGAAAACTAACCAGAAGCCAAATATCTTCTGAATCAGAACAAAATAGTTATATTGTTTGTTCAAAGCCAGGAATGGATTGAACACTGTATTCAAGTGTATGAGTTCACGTCCGATTTGCTCTAAACAGACGATACATGATACACGAAACATCTCAATGGAATGCATACATTTTATAAAATTGTACCTAGAAATTGATAATCAGGATTAATAAAAGATTGTTTCTCTACAACTTAATGAGAACGGAATGTGTTTACATAATTATGAATGAATATTTTTTTGATATATAATTCTTTTTCTTCTTATAGGCCTATCTAACGCTAATGTCACCATGGACTGTCCCTTTAGTATATGCCTATTAAAACGATTTTTCGATCTAATTACAGGGAACTTCTCCGACAGGCATTAAAAGCTTAAATAAATGTTTATCACGTAGACCTACTGTCTTTTTTCTTACCAACTATTGTTATAATTCATATTATTATAATCATTAGTGTTATTATTATAAATTTATTATCATTATTATTACTATCATTATTTTTTTAGTTTCATTATTAGCTTATTTGTTTGTTTCTTTGTTTCTTTAATTTTGTTTTTCTTAATCCATTTCTTTCTTTATTTTTTTTCTGTCTTCCTTCCTTTCTTTCTTGTTATCTTTCTTCCACCGCTTTCTTTCTTTCCTTTTTTCTACAAAATTTAATTTGATTCCAGACCTTGTTGGGCTGCATCGTCTGACACGTCAAAACAGATTTACAGGGAAAATCTTCGCGGTGTAAATTGGAAATTCGATCATTGAACGGATAAGAAGGCTAAAGTTAGAGATAATGGGAAGATTTCATGAACGATGGAAGAATATTACGGACAGTAGGCGGGATGAGGGGAAGGGGTAGGAAGAGAGAGAGAGAGAGAGAGAGAGAGAGAGAGTGTGTGTGTGTGGGGTGGTGGGGACAGAGGCAAAGTGAAAGACGAAGAAGGGAGAGAGAGAGAGAGAGAGAGAGAGAGAGAGAGAGAGAGAGAGAGAGAAAAAAAGGCTTCAGTTATCGGTAATAGAAGAATATTTCAATTGCGATGCAACATTATGTGGGGTGAGGCTGGATGAGAGGAGAGAGAGAGAGAGAAAAAGAAGGGGGCGGTGACGCACAGAAAAAAACAATAAATGAGGAACTGTAAAGAAAAAAAAAACTGTTGTAAAATGACAATTATCAAAACAACACATGTAATGATCTCATGTGGAGGAGCGAGAGAGGAATGCAGAAAACAAACATAAGATATTATAATGGAGAAAATATAACCATGTGTAGATGTATCACATTCTGACGGAGCATGCATCAACATAATTAAACTCCCCCTTACCTGGATACGCCTCTATTATCATAATCAGACAGCCAGAGGGAGAGAGAGAATGGAGGGTGGGGGCGCTGATGTGGAAAGGCAGACCCGACAAACATGACAAACCTCCCCGGAAAAGAAGTAGAAGGAGGAGGAGGAGGAGGAGGAGGAGGAGGAGAAAAGGGAGAAGAAGAAGAAGAAGAAGAAGAAGAAGAAGAAGAAGAAGACGAAGGAGGAGAAGGAGGAGAAGGAGGAGAAGAAAAAAACAGAAGAAGAAATGGAAGAACAAGAAGAAGTAGAAGAAGAAGATGGTGAAGGAGAAGAAAGGAAAAAGAAGAAGAAATGGAAGAAGAAGAAGAAGAAATGGAATAATAAGAAAAAGACGAAGAAGAAAGGATAAAGAAGAAGGAGAAGACTACTGAAACCCCCATAACGGCCATAATGTGTACAGAAGATATTACTATTAATACTCTCAACGTATAACTCATGTCAAGATAGTCAACAATAACAGCAGCTGTACTGTCTGATGGAGCCTGACTACTAGGGAATCTCAAAAATGCTGAAGGCTAGTGCATGGTTTGACATAATTATGATTAGGCCAATGGATTAATTTATTTCATGGTTGTTTTATTACCGTTTAGTTTACTTTCCTAATGCAATCGTACAAATAATGATTTACAAAGGTTTCTTTTTCCATACTAAAGGGATTGGGTAACTTTGTCTCAAATTCTGAACCAAAATCCTGGATTTAGCTCATGCTGCAATGATAATTATAAACATTTAGGTCAGCCAGGAACCCCATGACTTTTACAAGCCGATCGCCTGTCTGATTATCAAGATATTTATGATTGAAAGTCGAAATCAAATTGTGCGTTTTCCTAACGGTTTTCATAACACTACAGTCTATTGGGGGATTAGTATGGTAAAACCAGTCACTCAAAGATTTTACTTTTGTGAGGCACTTCATGATCATTTTGAAGCGCAATGTTTGTAGGGCTTCAATATTACACCATATCACAGACACTGGTAACATATAGGACCATGCATCTCAGATTTAACTCTGTACAACGATGTCTTTAAGATAGATGTAATTTTGTTATTCCAAAAAAATGTTTAAAGACTGTTCTGTATAAACGTAATTTCACTCAAGGTCGATAAGGATCTTGACCCTTTCAACGAAATGCATAATATTTCCCAAAACACAGAGCTCTAAAAGGTTATTTTTAATATTCCCGTTCGAAGGGAAAACAATAATGATAATGATAATCGGCATCGTTTACTTCTTGATTCTTGAAAGTTGATTGCTTTCAACGTAGATGGCGTGTGGTCCAAGAGCCGCAAACATGAGTATCGACTGAAGGGAGTTTTGGTTTTCTATAAGGATGAATGATTGGAAACGTCGGTAAAAACACCATAGAAGCGTTTGATTTAGAAAGTGATAGGTGATTCCATTCAGTACAAAATGAGTGAAAATAAGAGTGAAATTAAATGAAATGTTGATGCGAAATGGTGGATCAGTTCATTTAAATGAAAATGAAGAGCGCCATCTAGTGCTTCAATCACCATCAATTTTTCGCATATCATTCTCAAGTCCCCCCTTTCTCTCCCTCCATCTTTCATTCTCTCTCCCTCCTCCCCCTCTGTCTCTCTCTCTGTCTCTCTCTCCCTCTATCAATTTCCCTCTTACTTTCCCCTTTCTCACAAGTTGACCTCATTCTTTTCAGTTTTCACTTGTTAGAAACCCTTTTTTTTAATCACCCCATGATCCTGTTTCACATTAAAATGAACAACTACTGAATCCCATTGACAAGGGTTACAATACAAATTTGAAAATAATAAATAATTTTAGAAATGGGTTAGAAGGGGATAGTCGACCTGTGAGAGCAAGATGTAGGAATAAAAAATAAAGTAGGGGGTGGAGCCGGTTAGTGAATTCAGGGTATTACATTCAGTAGACCATTTTCGTAATGTAATCAAATTGAATGCACAAATCTTTGTTAAAGGTAAAGACCAGTATTGGAAACGCCCCAATTTCAAAAAATGAAATGGAAGCTCTTATTACCAATCATGTGAAAGAATATGTTTTGAATATTACATGATGATAACAATTTTGACGGGAAACCGCCTACTAATTGATATATTTGGAAAATTAGTATATCTATATACTGTTGAGAGATACAAATGTACGTGTCGCGCACGTGTGTGTAGTCCCATATACATCTTTCTGTGTACAGTGCTTCTAACTATATGAAGACTTGGCCAAATTTCTTATAATTTTGATGATTCCAGAACCTTGCAGTACATCTATGCTAGATGATCAATCTTTTCTGATCGATTTCACAATGTTTCTTTCACTATGCAATTGCATGACCATAACTGGTCTTTAGCTTTAAGTGCCTTGTAACAAATTATTTTATTCACCTATAACGAATAATTGAGCATTGTATTTTAATAATCAGAATGCGAATTGTAGGAAAAAATGTATCGCTTGTCTCACCTAACAACACGTAATTTATGCAACTCGCATTCTGACTATTAAAATGTAATTATTTTTTTGAACAGGCGAAAACCATAATTTTGAACGAAGCACTAAACAAAGATTAGAGCATTAAATTTGATTACGTAACAAAATTAGCCTTTAACTGCTACAACATAAGAAACATTTTAGGAGGTTATGTTCTTAATGCCTAGTACACGCGAAAATCACAATTGCAGTATCGCACTTGTTGCTTTTTACTGATTGCAGATTTGCAGTTCTGATTAGTGATTAATACCCTTATTGCCGTTAGCGAGTTAGAGATTTGTCATTCACGAAACAGGCCAAAAAGAAGACAAACGCTGCATTAGACGCGTATGTACAGTCGCTTATTTTAATTCTAATACAGGGGGAGTAGTGTTGATCCGTTTAGTGTGGCGGGGATCAAGGAAACGGATGGAAAAGAGGTAGATTAATCAAGATCAGGATTTAGACGGGTTGTAAAATCGCCCGGGGTTACACTCCTTTAAATTGCTTCAAATAAAAACGTTCTTTATTCATGGAAAAGAAAATGCTGATTAAGAACAGATGTTCATAATCTCTGTACTTTTTTTTCTCCTTTTGCTCCTCCTTTTTCATCTTCCTATCCATTTCTTCATTATCATTTCATGTATATAATATAAGGTAGATCAACAACAACAACAACAACAATAGCGACACATATATCATCATCATTTTCTTCTTCTTCTTCATCATCATCATTATCTGGTGGATATGTTGCGCATGATAAATGTCTGCATTATTAGTATTTCTCTTCATCTTCTTCATCTCGTACTTCTTCTGCTCCTTTCTCCTATTTTTTAAATTGAGATGATAACTGGAATAAACTGTCACTTGTAGTAATATAGAGCATCGACCCATGGACCATATCGTACTATACTACATGTATATATAGGTGTTATGAATCTGGGGGTGTTTCACAAAGATTCTAAGTCAAACTTAACTCTAAGTTGGACTTAAAAATTATGGAGAGCCATTTGTAGCCTTAAAATAAAATATATTCAAAGGTGAAAATTGAAGTATTTTAGACTTTTCAAAATTCCACATCAAGAACATTAAATCTCCTTGATAATAGAAAATATGAATGATTTGAATCAAGATTTTATGCCTTCAAAAAAAACTTTTACAAAATATTTTGTATAGATGCTAACGGCTTTCCATAATTTTTAAGTCCAACTTAGAGATAAGTACTACTTAGGATCTTTGTGAAACATCCCCCTGGAAATAGAAAAGACATCCTTTTCCATCCTGCCCCGCCCCAATAAAAAGAAAGAAAGAGAATAGTTCATAAACATAAATAATCCTCTTTTATTAGTCCTACATTCTGACTCCCTTTTCTGTCTCTCTTTCTCTCTCTCTATTTCTCTCTCTCTCTCTCTCTATTTCTCTCTCTCTCTCTCCTCTCTCTCTCATCTCTCTCTCTCTCAATTCTCTCTCTCCTCTTCTCTCTCTCTCATCTCTCCCTCTCTCTCTCTCTCTCTCTCTACGATCTCTCGCTCTATGTTTTGTTTCTCCACCATCCGGTGCTTTTAAACTTCCAGCCTTACTTAATTCCTTTATTATGTTATCAATCAATAATCATTTAAACAAATATAAAAAGGAAATACCAACAAACAAACAAGGACAAAAACAAAACAATTATATCTACAAATTCCAGTGTTATTTATCAAACAAACAAACAAGCTATTACACAAATGAAAGGTGGAAAGAAAGAAAATGATCAATAAAGGAAGAAACATAATATAAACATACACACAAAAACTAGGAAAGACAAAGAAACAAGTGAGGTATACGTATCGTAGCAGAGTGGTTCAAGCACTTAACTGGAAACACAAAGACATCGGCCCGAATTCACAAAGGAGGTTTGTCGACAAACCGAGGTTTATGTACGTCATATGACGCATTTTTGAAGCGTTTTTTACAAACCTCCTTTGTGAATTCGGGCCATTGAGTTTGATCCCCGACACGGCATTACTGTCCTTTGGCGAGGCATTAATCTACATTTGCCGCTCCACCCAAGAGAAAACAGGGACCTGGTATAGGGATGACGAGAGCCTTTTTGATAAAAATTGCCAATTTCCCTCACAGGGACCATAATGTGGTAGAAAATG